>OY735222.1:1357500-1475000 GCA_963457665.1 Thysanoteuthis rhombus
TGTCGTCTCCACCTTGGCAGGACACGACACTTCAAGTACAAGTTGAAGGTTAAAAGAATAAATAGATGAAAGAGAGAAGCTAGTGAATTCCTAGAATGAAGTATTTTAAAGTTCATTCCTATTTTTTTCCTTTTTACAACCACCCTATATTAGAAACTGGCAACTAGAACTGTCAACATAGATTTTTCATTTCCAAAGTTTGCCCTGCTGGCTGATGATGTACGTATGGTGTGAGAATGATGCACCAATGGAGCTAGAGGGTTGAAATTTTCAACATTCATTATTTACCATGTCTAAGAAAAAAAATTTTTTTTTCAGTTTAAAAAAAAAAAATCACTTTCCTAAAATAGGTTTTTACGGGGGGATTCAATCTGTAATGTAAGTTTATAACAAATTGATCCCTCAGTTCATGTCCAGCAGCCTTCAAGTTTCTTATTGATAATTCAGACTTTTTCGTGATCATTGCACCAACAAAATTATTTTGAAATGATCACCCTTAATACAGCATGCTGCCGAGAAATGTTGGACATGTGACAGTTCCTATTGAGTGACTAACCAGACCTGTTATCGTTATTATTATCATTCAAACTGATAGTAGTTATTACCACCCACAGTGGGACAGGCATCTTTTCTAATGTCATGCAGCCAACACGTGAGCAACAATAAGTACAGTTAAGCATTTGTTTATTGCATACAATCAACAACAATTGCTCGTCCACTTAAAGAAAATTGCTCTGGTTTTACCTCGAAATTTTCAAGTCGTTTTTTTTATTTCTTTCTTTCAATTACAAGGAACAAACATTTTCTATCTTTAATACAAGGTGCGAATAATTGTTTGTTTTGGTTTTTTTCTTTCACTTCACATTAGTTTAAATTTCTGCAATTGTCAGATGAATTTCCAAGTAATTTCTAACTAACAAATGAAAGTTATTTCCTATTTTTACTCCTCATATGTCAGAACTCTCTCTTTCAAAATTAGTTAACAACAATTGTTATCATTATTCTAAGCAGCAGTTTATGAAAATAAAGTTGAAATAAATGCAGGGAATTGAATGAATATGATATCTGTGTGCACCACACGGGAAAAAATTGAGGATTTTCAGAAAATAGGTTAGAGGGTCACAAGTATTTTACTTCTACGTTTTCTCTATTTATAGGACATCTACAATCTGTTTTTTATTTATTGATAACGCCTACGCTGTTAGAGAGTTGCGTATCAACAACTTTTCAAGCCTGCCAAAGAGTCAGAGATACTCTGCCATCTTTCACTCAAAGGAATATTTTGGGAGCATCTTGACCTCTTCCTGCAATCTTGAAAGTGAAATTCAAAGCCAGTATAGAGGACGCTGTCAGCTGAAATTTTATTGAATTTAAATATTCTAGTAGATAGACGAGTTATCTGCCCTTGGCTAATTCCTCCTCGTAATTTTGACACTACTAGTGCTGCCAGACCGCTACTGCCAGTGCCTGGCAGAATCCAGTATAAAATCAAAAAAAATTAACCCTCTCTAGAGGTAAAGTCCAACGCTTTTTTTTTCTCTCGCTTTCAATTTTTTTTATATTCAAGGAAATTTCTCTTCCAAAAATGCATCTTTTCTAGCAAGCCCAATCCTATCTAAAAACTCACAGAGCTCCGTGGCTGGATACAATTGCTTCGATTTTTCCTCTTTAGAATTACATTCTTCATAATATACAGATGAAGGTGAATTAAGAACATCTATTTTCCTTGTCAGCATCCATAAGTTTCATTCCCTCAGCTACAAGATCCATCCATAAACTTTTCTATTAGAGCTGAAACTTAGCTACCTGCATTTCCTCATGGCATATTCTTATTTTGTTCTTTTATCATAAAGGTTACTTTTTCATTCAACCAAATCCTGATGTGATATAATTTTTTCTCCAACCAATTCCTTTGAATTATATTTACAATTGTAATCAGTGCAAAGGCCATAACTTCTCTTTTGTCAATTATTTCAAGAAAACTGCGGAGTGGTTTTTGCTTTAAAGAACACTGGATTTGCCTAGCAACCCCAAACTTCATGATATTCAGGAACCATGTGTTTCAGAAACGATATCCAACTGTTAACCCTAAGGTCAAAGTATACAGAGCTGCCTGCCAGTCAATCTTCCACTAAGGCAACAAGACCTGGACACTCTACAGAGCTAAGATGAGAAGGTTATGGGCTTTTTCCATATCTGTCATCTACAGAGCATCTTCGGCATCACCTGGCAGGACTACATACGAAATGTGACAATTGTCAAAAATACAAATATCATTAGCAGAGTGTATATATTGAATGGAAAGTAATGGGCCAGTTTAACCTTACAGTTAAATTATAAATAGAGACCCAACCTCTGAATAATTTGAAAATGCTTTTTTTCTCAAAACTAATTCAAATTTAAATTTAGGAAAAGTCTTCTTCACTTTCGACCCCTCAAAGGGTGGGTTTCCCTTCGCTTTGCACTGTTAAAGAATGTATATGGGCAAAAAGTAGGTTCCACTTTGGCATTATAGTTACATTGTAAATAGAACCCCCATTTGAAATCCTTTGAAAATCTTTTTTCTCAAAACTTTGTTTTAAAACCTCACCCTAGATTCTTTGAATTGGCATAAAAAATCTCGTTTGCGTACTTCTTAAAGAGTGACAGTCAACAGTGATGATCAGAAAATGAAGAGATGAACCCAACTTGTTTTACCCACAACTGTAATTCATTCAATTTTAGAAAAATTTATTTTCCTAAAACTGTCTTTCCTTATTCACATTGTCAGGTGCTAATATACATCGCTGAACATACTATTGACCAATGAAATACGTAAATACCAGTGGTTCTGACACAAACAGAACACACAAAAAAAATCGATCAGCCATTGGAGAAGAGAACAAATGAGTTAAGGGTGTTATTTCAATTTCTGCCCCCTGAGACATACACATATATATATATATATTCAAGAAATAAGTGAAAAATTTATTCAACCTTTTTAGCAGGTTTTATTTTCCTATTTTCATACTTTATATATATATATATATATATATATATATATATATATATATATATTCTAAAAAGCCTTACATCCATTTCTGACATTAATTAGGTCAAAATTCATACACCAAGATGAACAAAGATTTTCTCAAATAATCTTGTCCTACTTCCGTTGTGTATCAAGGACTGAGCATAAATATCTTTGTAGGGAGACATTTTTGCTGGGTTTTTTGTAAATGTTGATAAAAGCAATGACAAATAAAAGATGCTTCACTTTAGGTACAAAATAAAGAATATATTTTATGGGATTCGAAAATGACCGCAAACTTCCTGCACAAGTTTTTTTTCTCCTTCACTCATTTAATGTCTGTTTGTGAAATGACAACTGATCTGAAATGTCGGACATCCGTGAAGATGACACAAAACATGTTGAAGACAAAAGTGAAGAGTTTGTCAAGAGAGAAAGAGAAAACAGGTTAGTCATTGAAGTGTCATACAACTTTTTTGTTTTGCAGACACACAATAAAATGGAACCACGTCACACATACAACCTTCATGATCTCCAAACAATACCAGACTAACGAAGAAAGCTAGAGATTTGGTCTTTGCATGAACTTCAAACCAATGTCATGTGCAACAAATACATCAAGGACAAAGACAGCAAAGAAAGTAGATCACTACACCATCCTGGGACAATGAATTTCAATGGAATCTTCAATAGAAAAGGAATTCAAACGAGGGACCATTCTAGGTTGGCAAATTTTTGGCAGAGCAACTTCGACCTTCAAAAGCAAGATCCAATTATTTTCTTTTTAAAAAGGGTATGAAACCAACGCAACCTCCCGATAGTCACCTTTGGAGCAGGAATCTGAAACTTAACCAAGAGATTGGCTTTCAAACTAAGAACCATGCAATATGTACAAGAGCATATCATACTTGATATCCCATGGAGAGATCACAAGATATCTAAGAAAAAAAACACAGGAATCTGAGATATCATGAAAACCCTGGAACGCTGATCCAAAGAGATCAAATGTGAAATTGTGGCCAGAAAAAAATCAGGTGGAATGATGATTTAGATAAGTTCAAGCGGTGTAGGTACCATGATACTTAGGGATGAGAAAACAATCAGATTTTAGGTAAGGTCTGCGTCCAACAATATAAATATGGATGTGCAGAGAAGCTTGACTGTTTACGACACATAATAGAATTGGCAAACCATAATCAAATTCCAGCTGAGGTAGTTTGTATCCACTAGGAACATGCCCATGAAAAGGCATGAATCCACTTTCTGCCCCATCCCAAAGCTATGGCTAAAACAGCAGGGCATTTATATATAAAATATATTTGTGTGTGTGTGTGTAACACTATTCAATGAGTGCATGGATGTTGAACTCTGATCCAAGACAGAGTGCAGAGATACTATGATCCCTGGTGCAAGTGCTGACCCACAAATAATCATTTCATTTTTGACAGATCTCATGGTATATAAAAAGAATGATAAGGAGAGACACTGGCACGTGCACAAATACAAGTACGTATTTAAAGATAAGAAATGGCATGTGTAAAGTGATCTCTCCCTTCACCCTCTCTCTCCTCTCAAATACAAAAACTTAATCCATTTCCCAGAGACTGACAGACAGACATGGATCGAATAACATTTCACCATCGAAACTGAACTCGAGCACTTGTAGATCTTTTCGATAATTGTTTCACCGGACACAGAAGATAAAAAGAAAACCTATTCAGTGTCTCTTATTTATTTTTACATGCTTAGTCCTGAGAAAGCAATTTGTTTTTTTTTTCTTTGAATGTAGACTATTTCTTCATTTAAGTAGCTTAGTCAATGGTCACGAACATGCAACAGGGTTAAAATTCGGTTCAGTTTACATCGTAAAGAAGTCTCCTTTTTTTTTTGTTGTCAATTTCAAGTGCTTTCAATCAATGAGACCATCTCTTCAGCAAATTTGTCAATTTTGAAAATTAATTTACGTTCTTTGGGAGGAGTTGGCGGTGGGGGGGGGTGGCTATTCGAATTGTAACTATAATGCTAAACGGGACCCTCACTGCCTTTCTGATTGATCAAAAAAGCACACAAAATTAATGTAAGAAATTTCTAAAAATCCTGCAAAAACTGCATTGTAAAGCAAACTGAATACCATGACCCAAATTATAACTTAATCTCTTTCTCTCACTAAAAAATCATTTTTATCTTATCGTAAACTAGTTTATTCTTTTGAAACATTATACCATACACATTTTTTTTTCTTTTACAAAAAATACTACTACTATTATTATCATCATCATTATCATTTTTTTTTTTTTTGGACAAAAGTTTGAGATGGCCAGTGTCTGAGACTTCTCGGTTCATCCAATGGCCTCCCTGAGATGAGAACATATGGTATATAGCTGAGTCAAATGACCCAGAAGTGTTTTCACTTTCTTAAAGTGCAATTGGGTTGAAATGATTATATTACAATATCTTTTAATGAATGGATTTTATCAAAACTTTTTACTAATCGACCACTGCTTCCCTTTTTCTCTTTTATCTATCTTTTAAAAGGCCTTTCATTAACATTTAAATCTAGGTTAAAGTCGATCAAGTAGTTGAATCCCCACTAGAAAAAAATAATGCATATATTTAAATTTCTATGATTTTTTTAAGAAAAAAAAACTATCAGTTGTTGTATATGAATGGAATAAAGCATATTCCTTTTAAGACACTTTTAATCTTTGTTTTATTTCCAATGTAAGACTTTTCAAATTGGAAGGAAGTAAGTTTGATTATGAAGCAAAGTATTGACAAAATATATATAAGAGAGGAATTTCTGTATTCAGAATATGAAATCAGCCTTGGATGTCATTAGTTATCAATTCAGCAGTAAAATTGGTAAAATCAAAATCCTACTGTACTCACGTAACAAATATAGCCGACTTACTCAGACTTTGCTTGGAAAATTGAACTCTTCCCGTCTTCTGTTGTTAATGCAAAGTTTCCATCAAGCCATTCAACAGCCTTCTTGCGAACAGACTGGCCGAAATGTGGTAACAACATCAACGAGCTACACAGAAATTGCCCAAACAAAGCCTTGAATGTTAAGACCTCTTCAAATTATGAACAATATAATCATCGGCTGCTTCGATTTTGTTCTTGGACGTTGCTAGTTTGTTTTTTTTTTGCTCCCACTGCAGTGCCAGAAGTCTGAATTTGTCCAGATATTCTACTTACTTTTTCCGGCAACAATACCACCAAAAGTTTGTTTTATTTTTTCGGGGGGGGGGGGGCATTTTCTGATTTGCAATGCCCAGTGGTCGACTGACAGGGACATCCTTGAAACAAGGCCTACCCATTGCCACTCAAGTTTGCTTAATGGCTTTTCTGGAACCTGTTATATCACTGATGTATTGTGATCATTCTGTATATTACATAGTCACCTAGGATGCTGGAACTATAGACAATATCATCATCTATTATAAATCCACTGCTGGACAAAGGCCTTTCCCATCTCCTTCCATGACAATTGCAATTGTGCACTTCTCTGCCAGGTCTTACCAGCAGAACTTTCTATCTCATCCTTCCATCTTGTGCCTGGTCTTTTCCCACAAGGTTTACTGTCCCATGGGAACCAATCGATTAGCCTATAAATATTACCTACTTTAAATTAACTGAATTACAACACCTTAGGGTTACACGTATAGGTAACATGCATATAACTCAGTGACATGTGTAGCCTTCCAGAAGGGCAAGGGCTCAGTTGAAAGAAGGGCACTCACCTAACAAATTCAAAAATGAAATCGACAATGCCATATATATATATATATATATATATATATATATATATATATATGCAAAAAAAATGTTAATAATGTATGAGGTAAATATTCTCAAAATCTATCAAATTCAATACATTATTATCATGTCGAAAAAGGATATGTTTGATAAGAAAAGATGATTGAAGAGAGATTAATAATTAATACTAAGTAATTTGGAAAAATCTAATTTAAGTTTGGTTCCTACAGGAAGCAAAATTCATAAAGTCAAGATTCATAAAGTCACTGTCCTAAAACAAGTTTGTCATATAACCATAACAAACAAATGAATAAGCAAAACTTCCGTAAAGACACTGTGTAAGTAAGTCAAACTACTGTATGGTATCACATTAAGAAATATCTTTGACTTGTACAACACATCAACTCCATTAAAGTATGATTATACTTAGGTATTGCGAGGGGCATGTTTTACTGTTTGTTTACTACTCAATGAGTGAAACTTTTAAACAAGCATACTACTGATATTAGTACTCAATCCTTTTTCCTTTCATCCGTCACTTAAAAGGTTCAGATTTCACAAAAATCTCGAGATAAAACCACAAGATTACCAACACTGTTGAGGAATCAGGTCAGACATAATATCTGGAGTGGACATGTTCAAGGCTTAGAATGCATGTTGGTGGATTTGGAAAAAATTTATATGGTACATTTGGGAAATAGTTGTGGCATGTTATTACGCTGCAGTAAACAGTTTGAAAACCACCGTTCTAACCATAGAAACAGCAACGAAGAAACCTGCCATAGAAATTGGTTTTACATGTGCACCTTTATCTGCCCTAAAACCATTCTCTTTTCTGTTTATCTGATATTCCTACGAAACCATCTGCCCAAATAATGTAAACAGTCAGTGGCTTACATAAAAATCAAGTAGACAAGAGCTCGAAAGAAACAAAAACAAAAAAAAGACTCTCAGATTGCAAGAAATTTTCGAGTGGGCAGAGGACGAAAATAAACCTGCCACAGAAATTGGTTTTACATTGGCAACAAACAAGAGGGTGTAACCATTCTGGGGACCCTAGAAGCATCATACAGGAAGCCCCAGTAACCATTTGGGTTAAGGACAAAAAAAAAAAAAGAAAAAAAAAAGAAATAAAGAAAGAAACTCTCAGCACATGCCCCTGCCAACACAATTGTTACTAAAAACCGAATGAAAATCAAGTTATATACAGCTATGATACAAGGAAGATAAAAATAAAAATTCCTGGATCCACCCCCAAGTTTAATCAATTCTTCCTTAACCCATGGCATGCCCTTTCATGAAATGTCAATGAAATTCATTCAGCATTTTTGGAGATATTGTGCAGACAAACAAGAATGAATACATGTGTATGAAATGGGGGGAGGGGTAAAGATTCTCTTAATCAAAAGAAAAAAAATAATCCTGGATCCGCCCCCAAGTTTAGGTAATTCTTTCTTACCAATTGGTCTTCCAGGATATTTCATAGAAATTCATGAAGAACATTTGGAGATATTGTGTGGATATAGCTACAGTCTCAAAGGAGGGGGGGTGGATATCTGCAAGAAATTCCTGGATCCACCTCAAAATTTAATCAATCCTCCCTCAGTCCATGACCTTTACTTTCATAAAATGTCATTGAAATAATTGAGAACTTTTGGAGATAATGTGTAGATAGACAGAAACAAACATAAGTGAATATATATATATATATATACTGCTTCAAACTTCATTGGCAAAAGGTAAATAAACTTGAGTCTAGCATTGATTAAAATACTTCTAATATATAGTTTATAATAAAGCCCAATAGTAGTTGTTAGTAAGTACTAATATTGATCCTGAAGTCTGCTGCTCGAGGCATAGTGAAACAACAACCATTTGAAATGGTTTGTATTGATTCTTTCATAGACCATTCTGCTACCAAGTCTGCCTTTTAAGGAAGTCTGAGGAGTGGCAGTCTGAGTCTCTGGACCAATTGTTTCTGGTACCCAACACTCATTGTAATCAGTCGATTTGTATACACAAAATATGTGACAATTAAGAGGTATTTTTTATTGATTGCATGAGAAATGGTGGCAACAATTTTTGCAAAATTGATTACAAGTCTTCCTGACTCAAAACAGGGGTCTCCAAAGTGGTTGATATCAATCTCTGGGGATTGATGAGACTGTTTAAGTGGTCAATAAATACCACAGGGTCTTGGGGGGCGGGATAAACATTGGGTGGGATATGCTGAATTTTTGGAGAAAAAACTGATATTAGTATAAAAATAATAAAATATATATATTACAATTTGTTAATACACATTTCCGATTTATTCATAATTAATTGTTATTGTCTATTGATTTAAGATTCTGTTCACTGTAACATATTTGTTGATACAGAAGCCTAGAAGAGAGACAAACAGAAGTCGCTGCTTTAGTGTATAAAACAACAAAAGAAAGCAGAGCTTGGTTGTACATTTTCCCTCACTAATGCATATGGAAATTGCAAATCTGATTAATCATTATTCATTCTTGCTTTTTGTGCATGCCTGAGGGTCAGAGATTCTGTGAATGAGTTGATGGTCTAAAAGGTTTGGGGATCACTGCTTTTACCCATCACTATTTCTGTTTTATTTTTCATCAAAATATTGGCGTATTTATTATAATTCACTTCACTGGATCAAAAGGTAAATGTAATCTTTGTTGTTCAACCCCACATCGACCAGAATTTGAGGAGTTGAAATTTTAAAAAAACAAAAAAATGAGTGATGAATTGGAATTTTTTTTTAATTATTATCCCCAGCTGAAATAAGAAGTAAGGGCTCATAGGAATATTATTATGTCATCAAGTACAGTATATTTTCACCAGAAACTGAAGAAAAGATTGATATGTTCCAGGTTAGAATAATGTCTCTAATATGCAATGTACTTAGTGTTTTTAATGTTCTTGTTAGTTGCCAATAAGAAGGCCATTAGTCATGACCAAAGAGAGGATCATAATAATATGAATGATTCAATGTCTAATTCAAACTCTGTAGATGACTGCAAATGGAGTTTGCAGATTGGACATGGGAAAATGACAACACTAATAAGCGAGAAGAAAAATATTGTCAAAAGATTAAATTTCTTAGAAAAATATCCTTTTCAAAATTTAGGCAGAAATTTAAGTCTGTAGGGGCTGGAGAAAAAATTATGTAGGAACCAAAATTTGTTCTAACCACAAAAACAGTCACTAAAAATGGATTACATATGTATCTTTATCTATCCTTAAATCATTCCCTTTTTGCCAAATAACAGTCCAAACCCAGAGTAGATGAAAAATCAACATTCCCCTTATGTGATTTGAAATCATAGCCAACAGATTGGTAGTTGTCTCACTCCCTGGATGAGCTGAAATTGATAAGGCTTATATATTCATCAAAATTCATGTAAGGAATATGTGAGGACTTATTTCATTCTATAAAATAAACATTTTCCCATCATGATTTGAAATTATGACCAAGAGATCAATAGCTGGCTCAGTTGGTATGAGAGCTTAACTGACAAGTCTTACATAGCAAAATTCATTGTACAGATATAAAAGGGCTTATTTCAACCTATTAGATAAATACATTTATACTAAAAAAATATATTTATACAAGTTGTATTAATCATCTTCAGTTGGAAAAAAATAGTTAGAGAGGAGTTTCAGTTCAGTTTATTTCTAACATAAGAATCAGTGAAGTTGGAAAAAACAAAACCTGTGATAAAGAGGAGACAGTGATACTGACAAAATGAATTCTGCTGGTATAGTGTAAATAAATACAGGATTTTCTTAATTCCATATCCACCAGTGCATTAAATTAATAAGAAACAGGTCTGCTTAGTCACTCAATAAAAAGAGTCATGTGAAAAAAAAATGTTCTTAGTATACATGAGGAGGGTATGTTGAAAATTTTGGGTTCCTAGTCCCACTGGTGAGGCCTATACGCATATATATATATATATATATATATGTATATATATATATACATACATAGCCAGCAAAACTGAAGAGTCCTATGCTGACAGTTTCGGTTGACGGTATCTAACAGCCCATGATGAAGTGTTAATATATACTCAGCAGATGCTGGCTGTATTAGTTAGCAGCATAGAAAACAGAATTGATGGGTTGAGATCCAATTCCAGATGATGCTGTCTATTTGCACTTCTTATAAACATTTATGGAAAAGGCATGAACCAACTTTTCTCAGTGCTTTATCCAATCACCTGACATCTCGACAAAATGTCTTGTTGCTGGCATACCAGAATGATTGATAGAGGAGAAAATTGGTGAGTGAGCGCTCGGGCAAAATACTCTCCTATAAATAGGTAACTAGCCCAGACAATAACAGCTGTCACCACCATTGCTAACCATGACATGGTTCAATAAGATTGAGAATTGAATTTTTCCAATTTTATCTCAATCTTTTGAGAAGTAGCATCTGATGAGATATGGACATGCATTCCATATCCCAGGCTTTCAGGAATGATGCCTTAACCAATTTGGTAACAATGAGAAGATTAAAATACAAACCAATAACTTAAGATAGTAAAACAGACCATAAATATACCATAGAGATTGAGTAGAGAAAAGGTAATCTAATAGCAGATTTCAACTCAATCTAGTCTGAGACTTCTCTGATAAAATTGGTTGAGAGTGTCCATGAAAGATAAGATTTTGGCACCTAGAATACAAGTCCAGATCTCACTGGAAGTTATTTCTTCATTCTTACTCCCTGCTATTTGCCTGAACAGTTTGAGGAGATTCAACCAAGGAAGTTATGATAAAAACAAATAAGATGAAGAGCAAGTCTGATTGCTTCAGGGTCAAACTAGGCCAAATTTTAGTAACAATACTGTTTTCAAGTTTCTACTATGGAGGGTTAGGTCAGAGAACACAAATAGACATAACATGACACCATGGAATCACTCTTCCTCTTCCTCTTTCATGTCTGATTGATTGTAAGAATGAAGTCAACTCTCTAGGAGTTTGACAAAAAGAATAGCAAAAAAATTGATAGTGAAACTATTTAATCTCAGAATGGAAATAATTTAACACTTTTATACATCTTGTCTGAATTTTGTATAAAATTTGTTCAGACTAATATCCTTGTATTTATTGTTGTTTTTTTTTCCACAGCATTCTAGATTATGTATAACAAGATTTGACAACATTCCAGAGAACAGCAGATACCTGAGGAAGGCCGGAAGGTACAGGATTGAAATATTGTGGAGAAAGACAAAAGAAAGAAAAAAAAGAAAGAAAAGAAAAAAAAAAAAGAAAAGAAAAAAAAGAAAGAAAAGAAAAAAAAGAAAGAAAAGAAAAAAAAGAAAGAAAAGAAAAAAAAGAAAGAAAAGAAAAAAAAGAAAGAAAAGAAAAAAAAGAAAGAAAAGAAAAAAAGAAAGAAAAGAAAAAAAAGAAAGAAAAGACAAAAGAAAGAAAAGACAAAAGAAAGAAAAGACAAAAGAAAGAAAAGACAAAAGAAAGAAAAGACAAAAGAAAGAAAAGACAAAAGAAAGAAAAGACAAAAGAAAGAAAAGAAAAAAGAAAAAAAGAAAAAAGAAAGAAAAAAAAGAAAAAATAAAGAAAAAAAAGAAAAAAGAAAAAAGAAAGAAAGAAAGAAAAAAGAAAGAAAGAAAGAAAGAAAGAAAGAAAAAAAAAGACAGACAGTTGAGAAGATTCATCTGAACAAACTGCATACATTGACTTTTACATTCGTTAACTAGTTTAGTGCACATGTTCTCATTTTACGTTTGCCCTATAATTTGTCTTCAGTTTTGGAGAGAAACTTTTTGGACTTTTGCTTATGCACAACAATTTACGCCACGGTCAAGTTTTTGTTTTCATGCATGCAATGGATATTATGTCTGATGAGAATAAGATCCCTTGTAACGTCAAACCTCAAGAAGATTGAAAAATATGCAAGGCTGACCATCCTCAAAGACGTATTGTTTTATGCGTATTACAGGTAGGCGGAAGATACACGTATCATCTGTTCAAGTGAAATTAATGATCAAAAAACAAAAAGAATTACTGTGTGCACATACCAAACTGATTCACCCTGTTTCACCTCCTACACACTAACTGATACGCAAATCTACCCACTTAGGTAGACTTTTTAAGGCCAACATTGAAGATAACATCGGACAGATCATATTACAGAAAAGCCGATTTAAACGCTAATTGCTAGTTTGTATATCCAACCATAGTCATGGATACTGTTTTTATTTCTGAGCCTTTATCTCCGTCCATGTTAGCAACCGAAGAAGCATACCTGGTTATTGCCAACTGATTCCTGACGTTCAGGATCAGAGTTGATGTAATAGTTATCAGCTCAGAAAACAGAATTGATAAACTTGGTTCTAATTCTGATTGAGACAGCTTCTATCGTTTGATCTGTTACGGAGAGAGAAGCTAAAAGAATGTTATTGTCATACAAAGACGGCTCTTTTCTATATTACTTCAATTTATTAGGTTGTTACATCTGAAATATTTTGTATTAGAGAGAATAATCGTAAAAGTGAAAGATTTACTAATGTAATTGCATATTAGATATAAAGGGAGGTATAATTTATTATTACTATTATTATAAGTTTTTGAGCCCTCAAGTGCAGAGTTGTCTACCCCAAAAGTCAGACTTTTTAAGTATGATTTCAGGACATAATATTGTTCAAGCTGCTGATAACGTCAGAGAATTTGAAGTTAACACTACTACAGAGAGAACTGTTACACATTGGTTCAGTATCTCTAGGTCTGGAAATATGGATAGCAATAAGAAACCTTGACGAAGGCCTTAATCTGTTGTTAATGATGGAGAACTATTAACAGCAGTAACCAATGAACCATGAAAGGTTCAAGAATTCCTGGAGACTTAAGGACATCAACAGTGACCATATCACGTCATCAAGACATTAGGAAAGATTTTAAAATTTGGAAAAATAGGGTCCCACAAACAGTGATCAACTCAGAAAACAGAATTGATGAGCTTGGTTCAAAGTCCGATGGAGACTGCTTTGTATCACTTTTGTACAAATGCTTTTGGGAAAGGCATGAATCAAACAATACCTGAAAAATCCCATCACCAGTTATCTTAAGCATGATCATGTGACTGGCCTGCCACATTTGGAGATTTAAAAAATGGAAACAAAGGATGAGTGTCTCCATAGGTAATCCACTCTCTTAAAAATATCAGCCCTGCTGAAGTAGTGGCAGCAAAATGGCTCGTCTATGCATTGTCAGCCTTGACAGCTGGAGGCCAGTGAGTGCAGGTAACCAAGTATATTTGATTTCCTAATTAAACACAGCTTTTGCAATTTGATCAGTGAACACCAATTCAACTAATTTGTTTTGGAGAGAGAGAGAAGTTAAAAGATACGTTATTGTCATACAATGACTTAGCTCTTTTTTTATATTGCTTTCATTCATTTGGAAGGCATAGCATTTCTTTTTTTATCATCTCTATATCTTCATTTTGATTCAGGCAAAAATAATGTGTATAATTCTGAAGTAGAGCGTAAAATTTCAAGGTCTTTATTACTATCTCTATTCATTGGCCAGTATAAGGTGTCAAATTAACAACTTGTACAAGTTATTAATTTGGGATCAGGTTCACCAAACATCAGTTGATAGGACGGAAGAGGATTTTCAGAGAACATTTCCTCAAAGGTGATTCATCTTTATCACCTTCATTTGTTGTTTTTGTTTCCCTTAAAACTTGGATCGACACATCTCGAATATAAGAAGGTCTCCACCTGCCTCAATCGACAAACAGAATGACACTGATGTAACCCCCTCGTTCCCCAGGCCACAAGCCTGGGAGCAGCATATGAAAATCCTGGGATGCCCAGTGGATGAAATTGCTGTCTGATGTAGTCCAAAAGAAAGCAGAAGGTAATACATTTGGCATCAGGTTGGCTGCAGGAGATGTCGGAAGGACATCTAAGGTGGCATTTGAAGTCAAGACTTTGAATGGATAAGCCTAAATTTGGATACACATGAAAGTCCGCCTAACATTCAGTGCATTTGTATTTCTCAATGTTTTGCACTTCTTTACCCTTTTCAATAGGGTTTAACCATCTTGCGAAAGAAGAACAGTATCTTATTATATCATCAGTGACATAGAACTGACAACTTGATATAATGACGACATTGATACATATTTTGAAAAATGGCTTAGTATTTTATTGTAATGATTACACAGGTTTCCAAGCACTTTTGTCCAGTGGGAAGTCAAGTTTTGAGGTACAACAAGAAGGAGTGCTTTCTATAAATGTATAAATTATCATTATTTTTATTGATTGAATAATTAAAAATGAATTGAACTAATTACATATTCAATAGTCATAAAAAAAGTAGGATCTAACATTATTTGGTGATGAAATTGAGCTGAATCATAATTTACCTCAGGTATCTGATGTGGTTGGTTAAGTGTATCTAGTAATCTGCCAGGTGGTCACGAGTTCAATCCTTTTGGTGAGTAGAGCAAAAAAGTCATACTTTCATTCAATGGAAGAGGCAAACAAAAAACATTACAAGGTCAAATTAACTAGGAAAAATCAAAGGATAAAAGATATCCTCTCGCATGGACAACAGAATAAGAACAAAAATAAAACCCATGGATCAAAAAGAGGGTTTCGTTCATAATTCCCTGAATGTTACTGACAAAACTCTAGCAGAAACATTATGACCAACAACCAAGACGAAGATACTCGTCCAAGTAAATCAGTGTATAATAATAAGTCTTCAACTCAGAAATCCGAATAAAAATAGAGCAGCATTATGCAATTTCTGACAAAAACATACAGACTCTTCTATAAAACTTTAAAATAATTTTTGGAAAGGCAAATATTGCCAACAGACACAAACAGAATTCTAATTCTGGATGCCCTGAAGTTTAATCTTGAATGGTAATCGACTTAACGAACAACATCTGGTAAATCATTAGTACACATTTGGTGGTTAGTAAATACTAAGTTAGTTATTACACAACATCTTTATTTATCTTGATAACCAATAATGGTCGAAATAACAAGATAATTTCTTACCTAAAAATTAATTCTAGAAAAATTAATCATGAATATGAGAATTAGAAAGATGAAATCTTTTCTCCAAGTTTTCCTTTGAATTTAAGAAGAATAGCCAACCACAATACAACATGAAATGTCAAATTTTGACAGGGAAAATAAGACACTATTCTATAAAAAAAAAAATGTTTCTTTTAATGAAACTATACAATTACAATTATAGTAAATGATACAATTTTCATCACATTTCAGCAGAAGGTTGTTATTGTTATGAATAAGCATAGATGAATATACTTTAAAACAAAGCAGGTTCTGATTTTTCTTTCAATTTGTATGAGGTCCATTTATCTGATTTTTTCACTGCTGCAACCAATTAAGTATAACAGTTAAAGAGATTCAAGGTTTTACTAGAAAGCCTCAAATTGTTGCTCTAAGACAGCAATCCCCAACAGGGCTATAGACCTCCCCCCTCCTTTGGGAGCTCAGGCACATTTGAAGTAGGCATAGACTGAAATAGAATAAATAAATTCCTGTGTTGTACCCCTGATTGATAGGGGTTCTCAGCACCTGAGCTCAAGAGGGTTATGACCAAAACAAAAATGGCTGTCCCAGTTTTACCTTCCATAATATTCCTAAATTGGTCAACACAGATGATGACCATGGGTCTTCTTCAAGTTTCATTATGAATATCCTCATCTTTATTGTGTTGTTCACTAGTAAGCAGTTCTTTCTCTGAATACCCAATGTTTCTCTTTGAAATATGGGTCCCATTATAAACTGATGCAAAAGAGTAGTTGTCCCTGCTCAATAGACAATATACAATGTTGAAGCTTATGATAAATGAACCACTGAAAAGTGATGTATAATGGTAGAATAAACACGTTTCCAGTAACAAGTAACATGAAAGAAATCTACTGAAACAAATCTTGTAAGCCGGAACATCATGAATCCAACACTCCATATGATACAACCTAATACAACAATAGAATAATCAGACTTACAATGGCAAAGGTTCAATATAATGTACACCAACATAAATCCATAAATAAAACCATGAATATTCATGGATCCCGACACTAAATAAATTACAACCAAATACTACAGTAGAATAGCCATATTTACAATAGGAATTGTATAATACATTAAATACCTACCTAAATCTATCTTGATAGCACCAAATTATGAATATAGTGAATCTGGTGAGCAAAGATTTCTATAACCGAACACACATACACAAGTACGGGATGTAAAGATCAGCTGGACCACTCTAATCAGCCAACAAATATCGTCTGTTTTTATTGAAGAATACATTTGACATTGTTGCGTACACTTTCTGGCTGTACGGACATTGCACGTACAGAAGTCATTTGGCAACCTTGGTCGGAGTTTGAACTCTGATCGCCAATTCCATTGTTTGCGGCATTAATCATTACACCAGCTGCAAAAGAACATATTGATCCATGCAAAAATCCATCTACTTACTCATTCTGTACTGGTCAAGCATGACAGAACTTGACCTTGAAGGCAGAGGTGTAATTGGGGATTTATAGGTTCTGGGGGGAGGGGGGTGCATGACTCCTGTACCCCCCTCCCCCTCCAGTGAGATTTGTCAGTAGAAATGCAGTGGGTGAAATACTATTTATAAAGCTTTACAGGCCTCTCCCATCCACTGGGAATCCAGGGGAAAGGGGAGGGGAAAGGACAAATAGCAACCCTTTAGCTAGACCTCCGCTCAAAGGTGAAGTCAAAACCAATGTTCTAGCGAATATTTGGAGGACAAATTGAGTAGCAACCCAAAATAAACTTACTATCAATGGTTATCAAGATGATTAAGCACTAGCACATATCTATCGGTGCCCTATTTACATACTGCAAGCATCCAAATCTCACTTGAAAATCGTGCGTGTCCGCATACAAATAATAGTGTCAGCGTTCACCTGATACCCTATTGTAGTCTCTCAAAAGATCTGAAGAGTTTTCTTCTTTCGTTTGTTTCTTTGAAATAAAAAAAATTGAGCATAAAACCCAAAACAAAGACAGTGTGTAGGGGGGGGGGATTGAATGAAATATGTTCCAGAACTTTTACAATGAGGATTTTTTAAAACATCATGTCCTTTTCAATTTTTGATTCAATTAATTATGATTATGTAGTTGATTGTGTTTTCAGAAGAATGAGCAAACAAAAAAAAAGCAAACAAAATGACTTCACTGTTAAAGTGAGAAAAAGTGTAGACCCAGTTCATAAACTGTGACACTGCATATACAATTTGTGACAGAATTTGGCAATATTTGCCTTCAATTGTTTCTGTTATAAAACTGTTTCCAAGTTAATCCTTGAAATCATCCAGCAAAAATAAAAGATCATTACAACTGAAAATATTGTCTGAAATGCAACATAATTCATTGGAAAATTGAAAAGTCATATATATGTGTGTGTGTGTGTGTGTGTGAAGTATATACATTAGTTATAAACACTCTAATGTCCCTTTTCTTTGTGTTCCTTTTTTCTTTCACTAATTTTTTTTACAAGAAATTATATAACAATGACTTAGAAAAGAAAGAATATTCATCTCTCTTTGCTCACTCTGTCTACATTGTATGCTTCCTCTTAATATTACCCCCTTTCAGCTTTCTTTCTCCTTTATAAATTCTTTCTCTTTAACCACTATCTCTCCTGATCACTTAATTCCTAAAAAATGACGTAAACCAATTCAAATTGTGGTTTTGAAATTTTCATTTTCCCCTGTTCTTAGAACTTCAATATTAATGCCACAAGTTTGAAAAAAAGTATTAATAGTTTGTTTTTTCCATTAATTTCTATTCAGACTATTCATTTTCTCCATCCTATCTTCAGTGTTGAGACAATTCATTCTTTGGTCTTCTTCAGATGTGATATGTACTACCTGTTAGAAAAAAAAGAGTCTTTTTCTGGTCTCTTTCTTCAGTAGTGCAAAGTTTTTTTACTTTGCACTACTGAAGAAAGAGACCAGAAAAAGACTCTATAACCATATAGAGAATTCGAACGTTAACAGCAACCAGGGACATAGCTGAAGGAGGAGATTGATGTTGTCTTAAAGCTGCATTTCTACGATACATAACTAATCTCACTAAAGGTTGGAGGGTTCCTTCAAATACTTAGCTAAGTCACTGCTTTTATTAATTTTCATTTGATATCTACTACAAGCCTTAAATGTGTCAAGTTTCATTAAATCTCACTAAATCAATGATTTCTAACCTTTTCATCACCAAAGACCCTGTTCATTTAAATGAATTTTCATATGAAACCTAGTCTTTTGAAAGGTCTGACTATTTAACAAGGTCACAGACCCAAGGCTTTTGAAAGGTCTGCTTATGGACTCCCAGTGACAACTTTGTGAATGATCAGGGGTCTGCAGCCTACAGGAAGCCACTTTGAACCTAAATCTCCAGCTATGCTCTTGTTAGCAACATGTGTATAACACTTTAAAGTATAAGTAATCCACACACACACAATGATCGGCAAAGTGCAGATGTCTTCTGTGACACAAAGGGATGTAACTAATATAGTAAAATAGAATTTGATCTTTGCAACTGACATAAAAAAATAGAATGTTCTAATGACGTAATAAAAATGCTGAATTCAAAGAATACACCAAGATGAAAAAGTAATAAATGTGCTCAACAGAATGCTATTCTCTAAGCTTACTGCAGAGCAAATCTCTTATCTACATATATATGAAGTGCAAAAATATCAACAAATGCAATACGCTGTCATTTGTTATGACACAGGTAAACTATGTATGACAAACTATAAAATATAGACAATGTTATTTTTGTTGTTTAACCCTTCCAAGGTTCCTAGGATGTATATATCCTAAGGTTTCTATGACTGTTGGGATATATATGTCCCATAGATCTCTTTTGGAGGTCTACTGAAACATTTCAATTCAGGCATTAAAGGCGCTTTAATAGGTTGGTCTCAAAAGGTTAGAGAAGGATTTCTGGTGCAAAATCTGCTGAAAATTGCCCAAATATTTAGATAAGTCTATTAGCATTAAACAACCGCAAAAAAATGATAACATTAACTCATTAATGTCCCCTGTCGGCACTTAAGGTCCATTCACACAGAGGAGCATAAATGACAAATCCAGAAAAGATAGATTTGGGAATGGTTGGCGGTGGGTCATAGAGGAACCTTGTACTCCCACACAGGGGCACAAACGATGGGAGAGAATGACAAAGCCAGAAAAGATAGATGGGGGTGGATGAGAGTATAGGGTATAGATGGGGGTGGATGAGAGTATAGGGTATAGATGGGGTTGGATGAGAGTATAGGGTATAGATGGGGTTGGATGAGAGTATAGGGTATAGATGGGGGTGGATGAGAGTATAGGGTATAGATGGGGGTGGATGAGAGTATAGGGTATAGATGGCCTTGGGTAATGCAGATGTTTCCAGTGTGGTAATACCATGCTTGCTATAACACTCTTTTTCATTTACTTTTCATCATAAATTTAGTCATGTTGAATTTCCAAAATAAATTACATAATGTACACACGTACACACATAAACGATTATTCATCATGTAGCGATACGTAATGACATTGATATTTCCCCAGTTCCGGAAAGTAGCTTTCAGACGAGATACACAGCATTAGTCCATTCTATCTTGTTTAGGCTCAACAACAACATCATATATTTTAAAATGATAACTACCACAATGTCCATTTATGCTATGTTATAATGACCCCGTATAGCACTGATCCGTTCACCACTGCATTTTTTAAGAAACGTATCTGGAGCACAGACTGAGGTATAACTGGGGTTTTACACCGGAGTACAAAGCATAGGAGAGAATTGGCACAGTCAGAAAAGAAATTGGGGGCAGTGGAGGGGGGGGGCTATAGGGGCAGTGGAGGGGGGGCTATAGGGGCAGTGGAGGGGGGGGCTATAGGGGCAGGGATATTCCTATTAGAATCCTGTGCATCTACTTAAAGTCTATTGCTTTGGAGGTGGGCGAAATGCTAAAAACATTCTATTATTCAAATCAACCAACCAAGAACGGTAACAACCAACGGTGTTTCTCTCTATCCAATGTAGAGGGGAAGATCTCTAAGACTTATAAACACAATGAAACTGGCTAGTACTAAAAGATCAGGTTTGTGCAATGCTGGTAATAGACCCAGGCCAGATTGGGAATGAAGGTCCAATTTTAATATGATTATTAAGTTACCTTGTAATTGGTGTGAAATTTATATGTAACAGTTAATTGAAAACATGATAATGAATCTTTTATTAATCAGTATTAAAACAACTGAAAGTGATAGCATCTATCAGCTGTCAAAGTTTCCTGAAATCTACTAAAGAGCTACGGATAATAAACGTCAGTTGGTTTCATTTATTGACATTTATAAATTCATATTTTATCAGTATTCATTTTTTTTTTTTACAAATCTTCTTTGAAATATAAATATTTTGTGCCTAAGTGTCCTCTTTGCATCTACCAGGGGGAGTAGGCTCCCTAAAAATTATAGGCCCATGCCAACTGACCCCACCTCCGTTCTGGTCCATTGGAAAGTACTACACATCAGCCATTCTTTTGCTTTTACACAACATTAAGAAATGTTTTTTTCCAATCTTTGTGCATTGTTATATCATTCAAAAAGTGATATATATATGTGTGTGTGTGTGTGTGTGTGCATATGTAAAGTACATGATATACTTACAAGTAGCTGAACAGAATGAAATAACTTGAATGACTTATAAAAATGGTCAATGATTTATAAAAATGCCAAGTAATTTTCTTTAAACTGTATATAAGACGAGAGAGAGTATAGTACTGTAATAAAAAGCAGCAAATAATAGTATTTGCCCCCTCCAGTAGGCCCCTCAAAATTGCAGCCTCATCTGCCCCACCCAAATTGTAGCCATTCTTTTGTTTCTAACCCATATTTTCTTTTAAAAGAAACACACCAAAATTACCCAAAGTGTATTTCAGCCCTTGTTTATTGTTATGTCATAATCAGGTGCATCAGATATTGGGGTAATCAAAATATTTCACAGTCGGAACACAATGAGCAGTGTCAGTCACCGTCAGATACAGAAGTGATCTAAATATTTCACTACCAGAGGTTTGTTCAAACTCTCAGGAAAGAAGACATTTCTTTCATTCAGATTCTTCTGTTGGGAAAGAATGCAAATGCCACCTAAAAAGACAGACTGACATTCCAAGGGTGAGATTCAGGGGTAGGGGTGGGGGATGATGACAAGACAACAAGGCTTCGTGGATTTGTATTGGAAAGAAAAAAAAAAAAAAAAATGAATTCCTGTAAAAATGCTTACGGAGAATAAACTACAAAGATTTGGGTGTGTTGAGAAGTTTTAGTCTTTATGGTTATGTTATTTTAGCCAAGAAATTTTTTTTCTAAGTGTATATTTTCATCTTTGTAGAGACAAAACTGTTCAGAAAGTAATGTCGTATTTTTACACCTCTGCCAACAAAGTTGGAAGAGGTATATATATCCACTCGCTTAAGAATAGCACTCTCTTCTCATTGGTTAACTCTTCAACCAAAAGAATCCTAAGGCTGGATGGGAGCAAGAGAGATTTGGATCATAATAGGGAGTGGGTGATTAGAAGAGAAATTAGCTATCAAGTTGATGTCTAACTATGAATAATTAGTACGGATTTATGTGATACTTCTCTCAACTTTGTTGGAGATCTCTATTAGACATTTCTGCTTTGGTCAAATTTCTCTCCTACTCAGATCTTTTGTACGTTTATTTTCATCCTTGTTTTTGAGGCTGTGCTTGCAATCTTCAATGAGGTCGCTAAAGACACGGCGGCTTTTTGGTGCCGATGCAAATACGTTTGCAGTCAGCTAAGCTACATCAGTTCTCTGTTCCTTATTAAATTATATGATGTTGAAAAGATTTAAATATCATCACCTCAGCAGTCAAAATAGACTTGGCTCACTTCCAAAAATTCTCTTCATTCTGCAAATGATATTCAGATTAACTTCCTTGCAGATGAGATATCCAATGAACATAAAACAAAAATTAGACACTCTATATTAATGAAGAATTATCATTTCATACATATAACATGATTTTCAGACAATAGCAAACCTTTTAGTTTTTGTTTTATTAGATAAAGAAAGATTTACAGTTTCATAGAAATTCTTTTATGACGAACAAACCTATCATCTGTTTCTAATAGTCAATGCTCTACAGTCATTTGTCTGAAGTTGGGAGATTAGTGGAACCAAAAGTTACATAAGACAGGTCTGGTTGGTCACTCAATAGAAACCGTCAATACGACCAACATCCTTTGGCAACATGCAGGGTTGGGAGTAATTAATCAAAAGTTTGGGAAAAGGGATGAGCAATGAAAAAGTTCAAATTTTCAAAAAACTAGCATGAAAACAGCCAGGGACAAATTATAGACCAATTTAGCATAAACTTACATTGTGGATTGAAATCCCCACTAAAACCCTATTGGGGGCAGGAGATTTAAGGAAAAAAAAAGAAAGTTTTATTCTAGATATAATAAGGTGTGAATGATTCAATTTTTATGCTTCTAGCTCCATTGGTGGTATGGCTGGCTGGCGGATGTGATACATACATAGCCAGCCAACCAGACCAAGATGAAAACTGAAATTAGTTCCATCATGTAATTTCAAAAGGGAATTAGAATATTATACCATCACCTAGAAGAGTGCCTATAAAAAATGATGAGACTATGCGTGAATCATCATGGCTGCCTGGGTTCAGATCATCTCTGTACACAGCCTAGGATTAAAGCATTGCTTTCTGGTCTTCCGCCTAAGATCAGAGTGTAGTAGCTATGCGTTTTGCCTAGGATTGAAGAGTCATGTCCCAGTATCAGAGTTTAATATCTGTGCAGTCATTGAAAAGTGTTACAGACAAAGGATATATGGGTGTATATATATATATATATATATATATGGGAAAAAAATGACATTTGTCATCAACTATTAGAATTGTTCTTTTTGATACAATTTTTTCAGAATTGTTTTACTTTCAATGTTGCCCATTTGGTTGCAGGGTTGATATCAGGTTTTGTCATTCACACTTTGGCTATCCCATGAGAGGCTTGTAAATTCAAGTGGGTTTTCATCACATACGAGCACTTGACCTTTAAATTTATTAGACAGGTAACAGACACCAGCTGTAAACGAATCTATTTCACCATATTTCAAACAAAAATCAAGTATTTTTTCTCAAATCAATACAAGAAATCATTAAATTAATTACTTTTCTTCGAATTCTATACTTCTATAATAACGTTTCAATGATTTTTCAATAAATTTTAATTTTTTTCGCAGCAGACACCATGGTGTTATGAATGCTGATAAATTTGAATGATAAAAATGGTTATTAAAAGAAGCAAAAAAACGTGCTTCGAGTATGCAGAAAGTTGGGGTTTTTTCTAAGACTAACTCTTTATTATATTCTTTCGATTAAAGCCATAAAACTTTTAAAAAGATATTTAGATTACAGCGAAAGATTTAAGAATTTTTACAAAAAATTCTGTGATCATCACCACAATTTGTAATGTTTTTGGTACCTACCTATTCGAAATGATCAACCATAGGTTATACTATTTTATGCGGACATATTTTAGGATTATATATGCAAAATATAAAAGGTGTATCTGATCACCATACACTCTTACATATAATAGAAACAAAGTGTAATATATTTTTTGCATTAGAAAGTGAAAGACGCTGGATTTTACATATTTTAACGTATAATCTACAGAACTATTATTCATTTCTTGTCATTGAAAAAAAAAATTTTTTTTAAAATACCCACAAAAAGATGATGGCATGAATAAAAAAAAAAAGAAAAACAATACCTATGAAGGATTTTTGTTTAAACATTGTCTTATATTTGTATAAATTAAGCCGTTCTATCCGAAGTCTGGAAAATACCTTGGAGCCTTTCCAACGATGGGTGAGGGAGATCAGAAGGTGGGGTAGGAGGAACAAAGCTCAATAATAAATAAGCGATAACACGCTGTTTTATTGCATATATTTCAGTCAGGGTACCAATGACGCCTGGTTGGCCAGAAGCCACCCACCCGAGCAGACTTCTATATCAGCTTTACTCACTATCTGATCTCACAGACCAGCATGTTTTTCTTTCCCCCAAATGAATCAGACAAACGTATTTACTTGTTTTTCTTATGGGAGGAAGGGGGCAAGCATCTAATTCGCTGACCAAGTGGGTGTGCAGACCAAATAAGAGGAGAAATTTACCAACAGAATAAGTGGATCCTCCCCCTAAACTCCCCTTCATTATAACCCTATAGTCAGGGACCGGACGCATATCTGTGCTAAATCTTTATCCATATATGATCAGAAAAAAATTTGATATAAATCATTATTACATGGACATTTAAAGGAGATTTTTCCAAGTCCGAACCATTTGAGTGATATAGTAGCTTCATAGTTTCCCAATGATAGGAAAAGAGCCGACGCATGGCCGAGAACATCATCCAGTAACATATACTTTAACACTTCATTAGAAAGGTGAGAATGAGCCGAGTAGCAGCAGCCTATGGTTTGCGTTCTGGCATTGGTATGTATGCCACACTTCAAGTAACACTGCTCTCAATCAAACATGAACAGATACAAGGCAAGTATTTCAGCAAAAGCTTTACCTACCATCAGTAAAATGACTTTTTTTTTGCTTTAAAAGGAATGAATGAAAAGGTAAGTAGAAGTATATATATATATATATATATATATATATATATATATATATATATATATATATATATAAAGAGAGAGATATGATCATCTGACAATATGAGAGTAAAATAAGAAGAGTCCTTTGTCTCAGCAAGTCGTCTGATATTGTCATTTCACTTTAATATATATATATATATATATATATACACACATATATACAATACAAATCAGGAAAATAACATAATACAATTTAAGTGCAATGGGTTTATTCCATAAAGTGCTCAATATATTCAATATTAAGTTTAATGAGAGTAGAAGTTGAAATATGATGAAATAAAGGATTTCCTACACAAATACATTTATGTTTCTGTTCGGGCTTCTTCAGGCAATAGATTTGCCTGAAGAAGCCCAATCAGGGTAGAAACATGAATGCGTTTGTGTAGTGAATCCTTTATTTCATCACACACATATATATGTAAAGCTTTCTAATATATGTATATATGTAAAGCTTTCTAATATATGTATATATATAAAGCTTTTTAATATATGTATATATATAAAGCTTTCTAATATATGTATATATATAAAGCTTTCTAATATATGTATATATGTAAAGCTTTCTAATATATGTATATATATAAAGCTTTCTAATATATGTATATATATAAAGCTTTCTAATATATGTATATATGTAAAGCTTTCTAATATATGTATATATGTAAAGCTTTCTAATATATGTATATATGTAAAGCTTTCTAATATATGTATATATGTAAAGCTTTCTAATATATGTATATATGTAAAGCTTTCTTCTATATGTATATATGTAAAGCTTTCTAATATATGTATATATGTAAAGCTTTCTTCTATATGTATATATGTAAAGCTTTCTAATATATATATATATATATATATATATATATATATATATTATGTGTGTGTGTGTCAATAAATCTTAACAGCTTTAAATACTAAACATTAAAAAATACTTTTTCAATTTTCTTGCGTCATTTCAGTCACTTAGTTCCCAATACTTGTTAAGGTAATTTCTTTCCCTAGTTTTACATTTACTTTGTATTTATGATACAAAGTGTAAAGTTTCTCTTTTTGGGGTCATCAGTTATTTCCCATGTAACTATTTCAGGGATTTTAAAAACAAAACAGTTATATTAAAATGGCACTCCTGAAGTGTTGATCAAACACCACTTCCCTTTCAGCTATTTTAATAACTTGTGTCATACATGTGGTTTGTTATTTTACATGGGGTATTCTCATAATATATATATATATATATATATATATATATTATGTAATGTGTGTGGTCTGTCAGGAAAGTATCATGCTATTTTGAATATATCAAGAAGTGGTTGTACAGTTTTGATTTAACTTGGCAACCCTTCAGAGTGGACCTTACTGCACAAGCATGAACAAACTCTTCTGTAGGGTTTTTCAGTTGGTAGAAGGATAACATTCAGTGAGTTGACCGATCAAGTCATTCTTCACATCTTAGGCAAGGTTCTATCAGCAGAGCATCACATCACTCAAGTCCGTCAGCTCCCTGTTAATTCTAGCTTTTCCAATAAGATTCCAGACTGTGGCCAAGATTAAGGAGAATGTGACAAGGCAGCAGATTATGATCCTTAGCAGATAGTTTTGAAAAGTGTGTATGCTTGCATATATATATATATATATATATATATATATATATATATGTGCTTGCATATATCTATATATACACACACTTTTATATCAATATAAACAAAACATTTTTTTCTCAAAACACATTCAATAATTATAATAATAATAAGCTTGTTTGTGCTAGCTTGCTTCATCAAATTTTAAAAGGTAAATGAATGAATTCGTCATCAATTTATTGCATACATCACTGTTATTCGTGGATGATACAACTGCTTTTTGGTCGGGACATTGTTAGTATATACAAAAATATTAAGTCAAAACTCAACAGTTGGAGTTTGACAATAAACAAAGTGGAAAACAAAATTAGTTGAAAGTCATGAGATCTCTTTTCCCTTTTTTTAGACAACTGGCAAATATTTGGAAACAAGAACAACTGGAAGAATCACATTGAGAAGAGAAAGATTTGGTGTGGCCAAGAAGCGTGTATTTTGCTACAACCGACAACTGTAAACAAAAGCATTTGTCTTTTGTGCCAATCTGGTTATGACCTTGAGATTGGCGTTTGGGGAATCATTGGTGCCATGTGTGAAGGAATAGGAGGAACAACTCTCTCAGAAGAACTTTTCGGGGTAAAGCAGGGGAAAAAAGTGTTTGTAATGTTTTTGTTTGATTTTTTTAAAAGTCCGCAAAAAAAAAAAAAAGAAAAGACGCACTGTATCCTTGAGACTTTACAATCCAAATTTATTGTAAATTATTTTTTTATGCTTCATTTCCAAAATCTTTGAGAAAATCAATAACTTTCAAGAGTATAAAAAACAAAAAAACATAAAAAAAACATTTTAAAAGATTGCTAAATCCTCAATGTTACTTCCCTACTGGGTCTTTTCTGTTACTCCTCACCAGACCCTAATTTTCATAAGACTAGACAGAAAGCACAGAAATAGATATTTTCTTTTTTTCAATTCATGATAATAATCTTTATATTACTAAGAATTGAATGAATCAAAACATTTACTTTTCTCCTATAATGTTTTTTTCATGCCTCAAAACCAAAGTTATGGATTTTTTCCCATCATTGTTTTTTCTGACTTGGTTTTCATGAGTGAAAAATGTATTGTGTGAAGTGGGGAAACATGTTGCATGCGGGGGGGGGGGGGACATATCGCCTGCAGGGGGGAACTGGTTAGTGCAGGGGGGGAACGGGTCACGTGCAGGGGGCGAACGT
Organism: Thysanoteuthis rhombus; assembly: GCA_963457665.1. Lineage (NCBI taxonomy): Eukaryota > Metazoa > Mollusca > Cephalopoda > Oegopsida > Thysanoteuthidae > Thysanoteuthis > Thysanoteuthis major. The sequence goes on from OY735222.1 coordinate 1,385,859, forward strand.
GTCGCATGCAGGGGGGGAAACGTGTTGTGTGCAGGAGGGAGAACATATTGCATGCAGGGGGAGGAAACGTTGCGTGTAGTGGGGAAGCACAAATGTCTTTTTAGTATGTCGACATAATAATAAAATGGGATGTCAGGACAGGACGAGTAAATTAATTACAAAATTTGGCAACAAAAATGAATGTTTATTCATCAAAGAGGAAGCCGAGAAATAATGCGATATTTTTTCCTTATTTATTAATTAGAGTTATTTTTAGTCATTATTTGACAACCTAGTGACCTATTGGAAGTATTGCCAATTAAGCACTTTTCATGCGTTTCTTTTCGGGTAGTGCAGAAGAAATTGCTATTTTAACATCATCATTTCTGCCATTATTTGACCAATTACAGCGTCTTTTAATGGCTTTTGGTAATTCTTGGCTATTTTTTAAATTCAGCTCTTTTTTGGCAATCAAGCAAGCATGAAAATATTTTTGGAGTAGGCAACACTGCCCCCTGGGTCACTCTTCAAGTGGAACAAATGAGCCGCTTAATAACTATTGAAAATGTATTCATCTTGAAATGGTCAAAATAATTTACATCACTATAATATAGGAGGTATACATGAGAACCTGATTTACACCACTTATTTAAGATTACCAAATTTTGATTGTGACTCTTGTTTTGATTAAATTACCTTTTGACTAGATTAAAACTATGGATTTATTTTGTATAAAAAAAAAATAAAAGACACCAAAATCCGTCAAAAAAAAAAGAAACAATATTACATATGACACTTTATGCTCACAACCAGTGGAGACCCCTAACCCAAATCTTTTTGATCAATCAAATTTGGGTCCCCCAAAACTTTATAGAGCTGAACTTTCTTATTTCAAAAATAGAACAAGGGGCAACTAAACTGTCTCGGGATATACCAAACGATGTTCATTAAAAACCAAAATTACTTATTTTCAAGACAAAGGCAAACCTTTGGGTATAACAACGTTTCAGTCTTAACGAATAACCCTTCACCTCAATTGGTTTGATATAACAGGAGTTTATTGTAACAAATAAATTCATAAAAGAAACTACTATAAAATAATTATTTAGTAGTAATCTCCTTCGACAAATTGGTAATCATAATATAGATGGTTGTGAATGCAAATTCAGACCCTACATTTTTATTATCATGTTGCAAATCATCCCCTTTTGGGGAGGGGGACTATGATTAGAAAATGAGTCCAGGTAAAAAAATTACAAAAAGAAAGTGTAATCAGAATGAGTTTGTTTATGACATAACGTCCTATCACGACGTCGTGAAAAAATAAGTCAGAAATTGAGAAATATAAATGTTATAAATCAATCTCTCTCTCTCTCTCACACGTCTCCTTTCTCTCTGAGGACGCTTTCAACCTTTTAAGGAATCTGATAGCAAGTGAATTTGTCTTTCATAGACCTTGCAACGCGCGTGATAGATAGGGCATTATCAATAGACAATATTCTCCTTCCTATCATTAATTATAAGAATAGAATTTACAACTCAAGTTAATCAGATAAAGTCATCAACTTGTTTTGAATAATCACCTCAAGATTTTCCCGACTAAAATACATAAACCGTATTAGATGTATATGCGTTTTTTATTTACATCGTAGATGAATCCTTGATATAAAAGCAAGTCCCCACGCCACACAAACACACCTTCCTCACCCCATGAAAAAACTTATTTCTTGTTAAACACACACTTCCAAAACCCCATGAATAAAACTTGAATTAGTTCTTGTTAGACTGATTTTCGGTATTTTGTTTTATTCATTCATTTTCGTGTATTGAAAATTAGTCTAGGGTGGGGGGCATCCACTTTTTAAGACGTGTTTGTTCACGACGTTCACCTGACCGAGATAATATAAAATGCTTACTAATTTGAGTCCAATAAATTGCAGGAACATCAAAACAAAAACACTTGAAAGAAAAAAAAAATAAGCAAACCCTTCATAAATTACTAAATATAACTCAAGTGCTTCAAGTGCTATCGAAGTGGAAGAAACAATGGTCACCATTCCTTGGTTTTACTTCTTCAGGAATGAAAGATAATGGCTCTAATTGAATTAAGAATTAAACAATTTGTTTAACTTACAGAACTCAATGACCATGATGACTGAAATCAACAAGTGTTGTTTTCCTATTGAAATCAATCAGCTCGTTTTATATCTCAATCCGTTTAAAGATGAAATGTGAGAGCAGGAGACTTATGCGTGAAAAAAGTCCAAGAATGAAGAATTATTGTATCTGACGACATAGGAGACCCTCCTTTTATTCCCCGAAATCGGCTCAAAAGGTAAAACATAACCTTTGCTGTCCAGCCTCATATTGGCATCGAGGAGTATTAGAAAACAACAAAACAATCGGGTAATAAATGAAAGGAATTCCTAGAAGTACCTGATATTCCTTGCTGAAAGGAGAGGGGGGGCTAATATGGCATGAAGTTTGTCTTCGAGAGGGAAAGATAAAATTTCCCGGGTCTGCAGGGGATTAAAGAAACGCAGTCCATCAAATTCTCTCCTTTTTCCCGATTCCATCTTTCCTCAATACAACCCCTCCACAAAAAACCCAGACTGACAGCATATCCAAAGAAAATGAATATTTTGATTCATTTCTTTGACTATCTTCATCGGTAGTGTGTGTGTGTTTTAATGCGATATTTCAAAGAATTATAAACTTTCATTCCTGACAACAGTACTCACCCCAACTCGCTCCAAACCTGAAAAAACTACATTTCTGCAAATATGATGAAGATATTAAGAAGGAAAAAAAAAACAGTACAAGTTGGCAATTCTCTGAGGCTGTGGTTTACTATACCGTAAAATATAACTGTGTTACAACTGTAAATAAATACATAGTTTGTTATGGTAAATGTCCCCACCCAGCGGCCGATCATAAATATTCTCTCTCGTCAAACGAAAACCTAACGATACGAATAAAAGTTTGTGAAAACAATCATACAGGTTGTTGACGGTGTTTGAAATTGTAATGAAAACTTTCGAAAGAATTTTATTGAGTCCATTGTTTTGGAATTCAATCGAGAAAGGCCGTCCTTCCAACAGAAAACAATTAGTTGGAGTCTAGAGAATAAATTATTGATCAAGAAAAAAAGAAAGCTTGGTGGTGGAAAATTGGTCAAGCCAGAAAAAAAATACCAACAAAAATCGATAACTTGTGGGAGTTGCGAAAATTAGATCACATGGATCAGTAAAGGATTGGGAAAAAATACGTCCAAGTGTACGAAAGAAAATTATGGAAGATTTTTGTACTGGTCTGTCCTCGTAAGAAAAAAAAGACGTATCTTCTAAGATATCGTCGAAGAAGAGGAAGAACCGAGCTTGGCTTTTTTCAATTTTTTTTTTTTTTTTAGATTAAAAACGGGCACAACCAGTCCGGTACTTGGGTTGGAACCCAGGGTCTTTCTAAGATCTCTCACTCTGCACTCACAAATACCCCCACCGCACAAAAACAGACAATTCTTTTTCTTTTTATAAAGAAAATTTTTTCAGTATTTAGGACTTCATGTTACGTTAAGATGGAATAATAAAGTCCATTTACCAATATAGAGGACAACAATTAATTAAATCTAATAATTTTATGAATACTTCATTTTTGTTTTGATTTGTTTGAAAATAATACAAAAATAGATGGGTCCCCCAAAAGTGTTATGCACTAAGCACCGGGCCTGCACACAGACAAATACTAGAAGTAAGAAAAAATCGTCAACTAACACGTGGATAGAAGTACTAGAGAAGAGGGTCCTATCTTTTCATCTACTGAGAAGCTTACTTTACTTGGGATAGTGACAACGAGCGTAACAAATTCCGGTCCGGTTTCATGAGACGGAACCACAGCTCTCTCAGACGTTATTCCGCCGCACTAACCACTGAGCCACTGCACACAAAAAAGTAGAAACGAAAGCAAAGTTTGATACAATTCATCCTCGCAGGAAGATACCGGAGGAAAAGAAAGTTAGGTAAAAACTTACCTATATAAAGATTCTATCAGTTGCTGCATCATAGTTACTATTATCGAAATAGATGCACAGGCCAATGTCCTAAGAGTCTTCGTATAGTCCGAACATATTAAAAGTAATCCAGTTTGCTATTATTGCGATGGTGCTGATTATTATTTTTTATAACAACAGTCCAACAATTCGTCAGTCGGTTTGAAACGAACACTATAATACATTTCAACTATTGCTAGGGTTCCATAAAGCAAGGGAAGGGTACTTTCTTCTCCATATAGGAACCCTCAGCCAGGAGCCCTCCAGATTCTGCTGCCGCCACGGCCGCTTTCTGTGGGTCAGCAACAAACAACGGTAGTAGTTTCACAGCCAAGTACTTTACTTAGAGTAATGATTGGCACAATCATAGCAGTAGCCTTCTTACCCACACACGATCATCCTCTCACACGAACTCCTACAGTAGAGCCAACAGCAGTACTTCGACTTTTACACACATACAGAAAAGTTTTCAATGGGCTATAACAAATTCTACTACTACTACTACAGCTACTATTATCAGTATAATTTAGATCAGAATAAGCACTTCTTTTTTTACTTTTTTCTTTCTTTCTTTCTCTTTTCTCTCTCAGTTTTTAGTACTTTTCCTTACGGGTCGGGTAATTTGAACTTCTCACAGACAATGGAAACAAAATCTTGCAGAGGATCTTGAGTAATTATCGGCCCCATTGCAAATTTTTAAAAAAGGGTCTGTATTGTGATTTTTAGGGAGAGGGTAAGAAAAAGAGAAATGCGGTTCCGGACAAGAACTTTCTTTTCCAATATTAGTGGGTTACAAAAAAGAAAAACAGTATCAAAAACTTTCAAATGGAAAGATAAATTCATGTCAACATCATTTTTTCCACGTTCAGATACAGGGGTGGGGATGGGGGTACCTAGACTTTCTTGCTCGGGCAAAGCACAGAAGAAGAAAAAAAAGATTTTTTTTCAATATTCCAGACAAAAATTTTTTAATAATTTGAAAAAACACGAAAAATATGAAGTAATCATTAATCAACTTGGAAAAAAAAAAAATGAAAAAAATTGTATTCCATTTATATAAGATGTTTTTTAATTATTATTCTATATGATTTTTTCTGATTTATTGGTCGTGGTAAATTTCTTTGAATAATTTTTTTTAAAATTAATAACTATACCCCTTTTGTACGTACTTCTCCTGTTCAGTCAGCTGTGGTTTAATCCACCACGGTTATACAAACGATCATAAAAATGGTACCCAATGTCTCTCTGCCAAGCAGTCAGCACAAGGACTAGGATTTATGAACCTCTCCCCAAATGATACATTCACTGGGTACCAACTGGAGATAATTTCGAATAGAGTTCCAATTGTTAATCATTCTATCAGATCATATATCAATTTCTTAAAAACATACTCTTCTGTCTAAAAAGCTATGATTAAAATGTAAATGAAAAATACCAAAACACATAACTTTCTTGTTTTTAATGTTTGAAATTAGTTTTTTCTTTATGTAAAAATGTTTTCCTTGCTCTAAATCCAGGATCTACCACCATATATTAAAGTACTTGACCCTCTGCCCCATGTCTGGATCCACACCACACCTGAGAGTAGACAAAATTTTTTTCCAGTAATTCTGTGCAATATGCCTCCATCTATGCTCACATTTATGGTAATTGAATTAGCACTACAAATTAGTTTATTTAGGGATATCATTGGTCAATCATCGTGGGCTGACTGCATTCTATGATGATTTGCTAAAAATGATAATATATGAGGTGTGTGTGGGGGGGGGTTTAACTTTTATCTCATGGTCAAAATGAATCCAGACACACAGTATGATACTATGTAACTTGATAAAAATAGTGTAGGATCTGCATTCACACTACTCCTATTTTTTTAAAAACCTATTTTCCAAGGGAGGTAACTATTAAATAATAATTATAGAGTGATCTTCCTTATTCATTTAAATACATGAAAAAATATGGGTGCGTTCTGATCCCATCAGATTGCACTAATTTTTTCAAGTGTAACATATTGGATCATCCTTTGGAAGGAAATTAGCCCAATCTCATGTGACCAGAATGAAAACAGATGTTTCTACAGATTTGCAAATACATAAAAACAGTAGACCACTCTATAATTAGCATTCATTGGTATTTCCCCTGACAAATAAGTCATCATAAAATAGATAGGGTTGAGCGTGAATGCAGAACCCACACTATTATTATCAAGTAGCAAATCATCTGTATTTTTTTCTTGCTTTCTCCAAGTTGGTGCATTTTAAGGGTACCTTAATTCAATACCCCTCGCTACAATGTATAGTTTCAGTTACCGTGACGTCACAAACAGATAGATAAAATCAGATTTTTAATATCATGTAGATAGATAAAAATCAGATCATTATTATCAGCAGGGTGAGAATGAACACAATCCCCATATTATTATTAAGATGCAAATTACCCCAATTTTTTTTTCTCTTCATTTTTTAGGCTCATTCATTTTAGTTCAACACCTCTGGTAACAATGCACTGTTTCAGCTACTTAAATGCCACAGATAAACATTGTTATTTAAAATTCTAAATAAATTCTTATGATGATAATCTGATTGGTATTGCTATCGCCAGATTTGGCATCTAAGGTATACAGCTCACCTTAGTTTGGCCACTACTCTAGAGCAGTAATTCTTGACCTTTTCATCACCCCCATCTCTTGTAGTTGGACCTTGCCTTCATGCTCCCACTCCCACAATTGATTAGTTTGAAATGCGTACTGCAAGTTTATGGAAAAAAAAACAAATTTTGATATATCATCTAAATCACTGAATTATGCAAACACCTTCTAGAATTCCCAAAATATTTAGAGAAATTCTTACATTTTTCCTACAGGCTCACACCCTTCTGGAATAACTCATGCCCCCTTAGGGAGATATGCCCCCCTGATGAAAAACCACTGCTCTAGACACGAGCATATATCTAGTTGTACATCATACAACTTCTCGAAATGGTTGGAGACTGCACTGATTAACTTACCAACTTATGATAATATACAATATGAAACCCAAACTGAAGTTGGCTTTTTAACCATCAATAATTCAATTAGGTATTCATAACGATACATTATTTTTCTTTTTCAGAAGCATTTGAGCGAACAAGGCTTATTTCATCTTCTACCAACACGGATCTATTTTCAACTGCATCCTTACAGAATAGTAAGGACCAGACGAAAGATAGAAATCAATGAACTGCAATGAAATATCTGTAAACAGTGCTGCCAATTTAGATCCTCCTCATCTAAATCTGGATGTTTTTGATGGAGTCTAAATGGCAGAAATTGCTCTCTTGGTGACTTTTGATAAAAAAATATTTCTATCTGATTTTCTTGTAATAAAATGAGTAATATTTTAAAGTAAATGCTGCTGATTAAAGCCACATTCAATTTATCAAATGACACATAATATATTAGAGGAAAACCGCCCGACAGGGCGTGTTTTTCAGCAATTATATTGGGCGGCTTCCCTCTAGTTCCTGTAGACAACTCCAGCAAGGAGAGTAGCTACATTTGACGGCTAGATTCTATTTGTGCTTGGCCACCTCCCCAACCCCCAGAAACAAGTAGACAAACTTTTCAAAACAATGATTGACAGCTGGTTACAGGCCGTCAGCTGGATAATTATCAAACGCAAAAATATGTGAAAAAAATCTATTGAAAATAGACATTTTTTTTTCCAAATTTGACCTAAAAATTCTGATTGTAGGTAGATTGAGACGTGCTGCATTCAGTTATAGCTTTTTTTCTCAATATTTTTCAATTTTAGATTTACATTTAGAGAATCTAGCTGTTTTGGAACTCAATTTTAGATATAAATCTGAAAATGAAGTTGGCCACACTGTACTGCAATTTGATTATAATTGGTGAAGCAATTGCATAATGAATGTACATGGTAACTTGGTGAGTAGTTACTGGGTGCACCAAATGAAACACAATATCCCAATGCTGGAAAATGAACAAGAAAAGAGAAAACAACACTAGAAAGCACCCAGAGAGCGCATACCTCAGTCGAAAACCAACTTGTTCAAAAACAAATTCCTGGATCTGCCCCACCTCCCTCAAACTTAATCACCTCTTCCTTACTCCATGGCCCACCTTTCCGCAAAATGTTATAGAAATTCATAAGGACTTTCGGAGAAATTGTGTGGACAAACAGAAGGAAGACACGGGATGATATATATATATATATCTTTCCATGAGCGTAAAAGGAACTCTTTTGTCCGAATAAGACCAATTTGCCTGAATGGGGTGGGGGGTGGGGACATTCGCATCATCCTGCCTATCCCCCTGCTTGTAAGCTAATGTACCTCTCTTCAACTCAATTGGCAGAAGGTAAGTAATTGGATCAGCTGATAATTACCATAGCAGTTGCATCATGAATGCACATGGTAAATAGGTAGGTAGTTGCTGGGTGCACAAAATGTAACCCAATATCCTGAGGCTGGAAAATAGATAAGGAAAAGAAAACAAAAAAAACCCCAAAAAACAAAAACAGAAAGGAGCAATCAGATATGAGAGCCTGGTTATGTTTTTGTTTTGTTTAACCAAAACAAAGTCCGGACGTTATTCCATGGCCAAACATGGCTTGAATTCCTCCTGAAATAAAATCAATATAGAATTGCTTTGGAACCACAGGGTGGACCCAGTGGCTAATGACTTGGAAGATGAACTCAGCAAGCCGAGTTCAAAGTACAGCAGGGGCTTACATTGATTTTGCATTAAAGCCTTTGGGGAAAAGCATACCTATCCCTCAGCTCCACCCCCAACTATGGATAAACATATGCAGGTTGAAGAGAGTGATACCACTTCGGGTGCTCATCACCTCTGTCTATTTCCCACACCAAATGAGCTGAGTAACAGGTCACATGTCCCCTAAGCAGAGACGGCTGATGTTTAATTACAAAATTACAAAATTTGGCCAAGGCCGTTTACATTCATTTTGCACTGATGTCTGTGGTAAAGGCATGAATCTACTTCTCCCTCAAGCTATTTGTAAATAGCAAGGCAGAGCCCCTCCAGCCCTATAAGGTAGTCCAGCTAATAGAAGCCTATTCTTCAGTTTGGCAGACGCTATAGCTGGTCCCAAGCCAGGGATAAAGGAGGAGGGTCAGGCTTTGGGCTAGTAACTGCACCCCATAAAAACCTAGTTGTAGCCCATGTTCCAGAAGGAGTCTACAGTAACAGTTCCCATTCAGGACAGGGGGAGATGCAATAAGGTATTACTGGGGGTTTCAAAAGCCAAGGGTCAGTGGGAAAATATATTTAAACAAAAGCAGTCCTTAGTAATAAAAGGGGTCTTTTGTAATAAAAAGGTTGGGAACCACTTGTCCACAGGGATAAACAACAGCCATATGACAAACAATCTTCCTTTAGAGAGAAGACTATCCTTCCTCACTCAAAAGTAGAACTCAAATGTCTTCACTGAAGTTCAAGTGATGTGGTTATTCCATGAATAACGCTGACTACAATCCTCATTTTTGTTGTTTCGATCATTAGATTTCAACTCTAGATTTTCTCTGCAAGTTAAGTAGTGTGGTCCCTGGGAAGAAGTGCAGTCTCTCTAACATAGCTTTATTTTCACATCTCATTGCCAACATTCCTGTTGCATCAGTTATGCTGGGGTTAGAGGTTGGGGTGGGCGTAGGGAATTCAGGACCACAGTCTTTGGGGTATACAATATGTAGACAGCAAAAGTAATCAGTAGTATCAATATATTTGTTTCATTTGCTTTATATTATATATGATAATAATCTGGGATCTGAAATAATGCTAACAACTGGTATATGTACGAACCAGAAGCTCTACAGGGGTGGCAAGATTTGGCCAGAAGGGATGATAATCTGAGCTTTATCACAGAGACATACTCGGATATTTGCAGTCATATATATGTATATGTGTGTTTGCAGGAAGTAGGGTGCTGGTAATATCACTACTACTAGTGCTGCTTCTTGTAAAAAATCAACAGAAAAATTAATTTTATTCCAGATATGTATTTTTTTTGTCTGTAATAAATCCATTTATACTAAAACATATGTATTTGTATAATTTATCCATACATAAATAATCCCATCGTTTTTGATGGGTACTTTGCTAGTAATGACAATAACATGATCAGCTTAATTCTGATGACTCAATATTAATGAGCTTAATCTATGAATTAAGAGGATTTGTCAAATTTTAACAAACAAAAAAGGTGAGTGTTGATGAGGGTGGGGACAGAATATTTTCGGGTGGATGGCATATTTGATGATCGGACAGGGTACTGAATTGGGAAGGAAACAGTGAAAGTTGATACCAAAGATCTTGATAACAAGTGATATTCAATGGGGGGGGGCAGAGAAACATGAGAGAGGCAGAAAGTAGGGTTGGGGGACAGAAGAAGAGAAAGATTAAATAGATAAGAGGGGAAAATATTTCAACAGGTAAAAGTATGAGGATATTTCAAATAGTGAAGCAGAGATCAAAGTAAGATGGTTTCTTTTTCTCTGAATCTTTTTTTGACAAGTTTCACATTCAGAGTGCAGCTGGCCTGAAAGTTAACAGCACAGAAAATGGAATTGGCAAACAGATTTTGGATGAGATTTGATGTTTACTTCAAACTAATGCTCTTGGGAAAGATATAAATCCACTTCTCCCAGCTATAGGTAAATAGCAGGGAAGATTGGGCTCCCTAGCCTTGGTTGGTAACCAGTCTCTGAGATGAACAACTGATTGCAAACCAGGAGTTGATCCCCAGTTGCAGACTGGTTCAACTTCTTCCAATACTGGAAATTCAGAACATTCTGCAGTTATTTACTAAGTTTAGCTTAGTCTGGTACAAGACAACAAAAGTGTGACATCCAGGGAGTCATTTACTAAGCTCGTCTTAGTGTGGCACAAGGCCGTAGTTGTCGGGCAATGAATAGAGATTGACTTTTCTATATTTATGTAATAATTACAGAAACCTTTTTGTGTAAAAAATTAAATTTGATCTTGAAGGAAAATTTGAATTAAATAAACTCTGATAAGCAACAATATCTTATAAAGTAGATATTTATCAAATCATTACTTTGTCACAAGGCCTTTAGGAGGAGAGGGAAGAAAATTGTATTACATCAAGTTCCCAAGTAGATAAGACCTGCCTGTTCTTAAAACCAGCATTTTTATCTGACCAGTTGCGGAAATTGAGAGAACATTGTTGTTAATCGGCACCTGTTGGAACTACAGCCCAATTTAAGAGATGGCCAGAAGTTGTTGCCTCCATGTCCGAGATCACACCAAAAAGAAAAGTAATGAATTTGTTACAACTCAAATCATTACGGACTCCAGACGACCAAATTAGTTTCGACTGAAATTAAATTAGTGTTAAGCCACCTACGTACATTCACACATAACAATACCAACACCGAAATACATTATTCAACCAATCACAATTAAACAAAAGTTTCTCAACTAATGAGATGTCTTGGAAGGAAAAACAAATGATTAAGCTCTAGCTAGCCTATCTTTTTTTTATTTTACCAAACTATATAAACTCTAACTCAATTCTCCATCAGTCAACCGCAGAAAACTATGTCAGACTGACTGTCCAATCCTTTTCTATAATCAAGCCATAACTGCTCAATGTCCTTTTGCTCTGAACATGACTTGTATCAAATCTCGACGAGAAAGAAAATTTTGAGTGGGACTTGGTGACTGTTTCCCTATAAATATAAATCTTCAACTTACAATAAACACTGAGTGTGTTGGTTGCTCAGTTCTTGTCTGTCTGTCATGATTAGGCAAATTAATAACTCTACGTTTTGACAAGGTTAGGAATAGGGTTATGTCTGTGTCACAAGATCGAAAGGTGCCGACACGTGATTGGGTCCTCCCATTGACATTGCCAGTTCTGCTTTCCGTGTTCAGGGCTGGTGATGACCCGGAAGTGGTGGTGCCACATTGATACAAAACCTTAGTCATCAGCTGTAATTTGTAATTTGATAAATATGCATAACCAATATTCTTGATTTATTAGGATCCAGATACATTTTCTAGTACACAAGTACAACCTGAAAGTTTTCAACACAATCCAACACAGCTCACAATCCAGTAAAAGGAAACAAGAAAATTTTTATACTCAATCATACAACTAAACAAACTAGCTGCTACAGGGTCAAACACCCCTCTTACTTCTGTTCCGACTGGAGAGGATAACTGCAATTTTTGTATTGTATACATAATAAAAAGATTTATAGGTATATAAGTCTTGTCAACTTAGATCAGTTGGTAAGGGGTCTACCTTCAAATCACAGCAGAGGAATATTAGTTTTATTTATAGGTTTAATCTAATGTGATGTGATAGAAAAACAGTGAAGAGTTTACTGCCCAAAATTTGGTGAGGATTGTTTTTGTTGTTCTTGTTACTGGGGAGAAGATTCCAAATTCCAAGTTGGCCTGCAGTTTGACAAAAAAACAAACACAAAAAAGCAACTGTTCTCTAATCCTCTTTCCTCAAATGACATTCCTGCATAATGCACCAAACTTGTACTTCTGGGAATTCACAAGAATTATCGCCAGTAAAAAGAAATATTTCAAATTGTCTCCCATTCATTTCTTTCAAACAGAAAATATACCTGTTCACACGAAACTTTCTTCAACTCTTCATTTGATATCAAAAAAAAAAAAAAAAAAAAAAAAAAATTCCTCTTATAAATATTTGTACATTTCTTCACAGGTGTCTTTTCTCACCAATAAAGTTTGTTGATTCATGTTTCTACCATGTTCTTTTGCCTAACTTCACCTTTACTCCTTTTGAAGTTATGCCACTCGGAATGAACGATTCACATAACTAGAACTTAACAAGTAGGACGCAGGGGGGGGTGGTAGAAGGGTGCACTTGAAGACTAATTTTAATTATGGAAATTACAGCATAATATCTCACAGTCATTAAAATTTAACAAGGTCACAAAAAAAGCAGTTTATGTTTAAAACAAATAAAGACTTGGCACAACATAGTGAAGTGGGGTCCTGACTGAAATTCTGCTGATGTCACGCAGCGGATGTGAGTGTGAAAATATCATACCCACACACACTCAATATTAAAAATGGTAAGAAAATGAAAAGAAATAAGAGAATTTGCGAAAGAAAAATGGTAAATAAATAAATTATATTGTTACTGGTTTTCTTCATAAATTTTTAACAGATTGCGTGTCACATGACGATGAATCGGGCCACCTTCGCCAAGTTGTACCGAAGAATTTCTTCTACGAACAATGGTGACCGCTTTTCAAAGGTAAACTGCGAGCTTAAATGTCCGCAACACAAGAGAGAAGGAAAAAGAAAGAGAAGGAAATTAAGTAATCGATGAAAGGAAATCTCTCAGTAGAGCAAAAGTTCCGTTTCAAGTTCAACAATGGATAAGTGAAAAAAGATATGTTGTCCTGTAACAAATCCTCACAAGTAATCAGTCGACCTGATCTGTTTAGTTATTCCTTCATACATCACACACTCCATTAAACTCTCTTGGACAACTTCGCAGAGTCATCCACTACAATAGAGAGATCACCTTATGGCGTCTGCTTCCATTTCTCCCAGGGGTAGGGGGTAGCATGTTTTTTCAGGGGGAGGGTGCAAAAGAATATATTTGGAATACATTTCAGGGGAAACCCTGTTACATGATAGATATCCCATCCATGGAGAAGGTACTACACTCACCACCATTCATAGTGTGACGAAGTACAAATTTCTGAATAATTCAAATGTCAGATGGTGCATTTGACTGCAAAGACAAAGACATCACTTGTGACCACAGGATGACACGATGAAGTGAACACCAGCGAATAATTATAATCTTTTTATACAGGAACATCGAGTTGAGGTTACATAAAACAATTGTCCTTCATTGATCGCAAGGTTTAACTTTCAATCCCTCCCTCGCCCTTGGCGAAAAGGCTTGATTCAGGAGGGGAAGGTGTCAAATAGCTTTGATAAAGATCTTCATTTTTGATAATGATTTTATAACTCTCTCGTTTTATACGAAAATTGTTCACACATTGATATAAATATAACAACTCGTTTGAAAGTCTGATAATATAAAAGAAAAAAAAAAGTTTAATCAACCTTTCTACCTATGCTTAAACCCATTTTTCTATTTTAAATAAATTGATGTTAATCAATACAAAAGGAATTAAATGCTAATGCCTTCAAGAAAGGCATGAACTCATCTTATCTCACCGCTAGCTTTAAGTAAATAGGAAAGACTAGGCTTTCTAGCTATAGTTGGCAACCAGTGTAGGAGACAGACAAGTGATTCCAAACCATCCTGAAGATGGATAGGATCTGTCAGGTCATCTTATCCTTGAAACACCCATGATGAAATCATCAGCAGAGAACTAACAATTCTTGGTGATGGTAAATAAAGTGCCTATGCAAATAACTCTTTTGTTTATGTTCACTCAAAGAGATCTGCAACAAAATTAACAGCCAGAAGTCTCTTCTGCAATAAGTTGGCAAAAAAACATCTGACCAATTATAAAATCATCAAGTTTCAAAGATCTGCAATTACTTTTGTGTATGTATTTCCACATCAGTACACAAAAGGCTTAAAAAATAACACTAATGTCGAGTTAATTGTTCATTATGAACATATTTCTTTTTTTTTTTTGCCACATGAAGATCAGTTTTTCAAAAAAGAAATTACCAAAAAAAAAAAAAAAAAAAAAAAAAAAAAAAAAACCCACCCTAATAATAGAAAACAAAAAACATGTATTCTACCGTGAAGGTCAGGGTTTGGAGATAGGTGTAAAATAACATCCTGCATATATATGTATGAACATCAATAACTCTGCAGCCAAAAAGCATTTATTTTACACAACATAATTTCCCTTCCTTGTCAAGGCACTTACTCTTCGATGTCAACTATTGCGACATGTCAGGGAAAAGAAAAATAATTTTTCTTCGAAATATCTAGTGGACAGCTTCAAGCTAGTATTACTAACTGGAAAACGTGAATATTTTTGCTTTAATTATAGGTTTTAAGAATGCTTAAACTCGGTTTTAGAATTTAAACTATTTTCAACTTGTCACTGTAAAATTGTCGCTCTTTTCATCTAAGTTCTGTGCATACCTCTGATTAACTTCAGCTTGAAAGAAATAGAAAATACTATCATTACATAATTATTACATTATCCACTTAAAGCAATCAGCAAAGGTCATTTGCAGGTATTTAACTCTTTAATTCATGGACCGCTTGGAGCTGCTGTGGAACTCTCCATTAAGTAGGATTCTTTTAAAAATGGAACTCTATGAGATGAAATGAAAAATTTTCTTTTTAAATTACCAAGAAGCACAAGGGAAGTAATTTTAATCAGAAGTTACTCTCCTTTGAATTTACAAACATTGATTGAAGAGTTTAATTAACTAAAATCACCAGAGTGGAGTTTGTCGATTTAACAACAGGATTTTGACATTTTTTACTGAAAATATTTTTGAGGCTGTTTCTGTACACAATTTGTTTGTTATGAATTGAAAATAAGGAAGAAAGGAATTTTCTGTGTTTAGCAAACAATGTGGATTGGAAGTAAAGGATAGGCTTTTCAACAATGTTTCTTTGAGTTTTGATCCAGAAAGATAAACAAGAGAAAATCAAGAGAGACGCTCAAAACATTTCCAAAAGAAATAAAAACATTTTTCTTTCAACTGATAACAACCATGTCTAACTTTAGAAAGCCAAAATTTACTTTAATGAAGTGAAGAATCCAATACTGAATATTTTTCTCAAGAAAAAAGGTGAATGAATGAATGAATTCTTTATTGATCGAGTATCAACTGAATCCTTGACCTATAAAGAAATCTTAGGTCAGTTTTCGTTTTTTTACTTCCTCTTTACTATGCAAAAAAGATCCAAATGTCACATTACTCTGCTAACCTCTGTAAAGGCCTTGATAAAGTTATCCAGTTTTAAATACACAGTGTCTCAAATAGAGTGTGGGAAAATCCTCTCTGTTATATCGCAGAGCTGGGGTATTCAGGATTTAACTTTTCTATAGCACAATCTTGGGTCTCTTTTCTTTTCTGACGTAAAAATAAAAAGAAAGAAGTTCAACCTGGCAGCTGTGAAACACTATTTGCAAGACAAAAGTGCAACCATTTTACTTTGCATGCTTTTTTATATTTACTGAGTATCACTAAAAATATGAGTTTGCATACAGGTTTCCCCCACCATCTAAAAATAGAGCATTCTTATGATACCTTTCATAAGCTGAAATGGCAAAAAGCAAAGACACAATTACCATTAATCAATATTGGAAAATATTTCAGTATTCCC
This sequence comes from Thysanoteuthis rhombus, assembly GCA_963457665.1. Classification (NCBI taxonomy): domain Eukaryota; kingdom Metazoa; phylum Mollusca; class Cephalopoda; order Oegopsida; family Thysanoteuthidae; genus Thysanoteuthis; species Thysanoteuthis major. Next base: position 1,402,194 of record OY735222.1, read on the forward strand.
AGACTCAAAATATAACCTTGAAAGAGGCTAGTTGTAAACTTTGGATATAAACATACAGTCTCCATATTGTGAGGAGGAAAAGAAAAAAAAAAGGAGAAAAGGTCAAGAGAATCTATATGTTGCTGTATCACCCACCCACAAAACATTTTTGTGAGATAAGTAAAAGTGATTAATTTCATGTTTACTAATTTTTTGAAATTTGGATGCATCCTTGAGGCCGGAACATCCTTGAGGCGGGGAAATACAGTGATTTATGATAGCTTTCACTAATTCAGTGCAGAAATATCATTTTGTTAACTTTCCTAACCATATTTGCCATTCTCAAAGACACATCTTTCAAAATATTTTGACAAACAAGTTGTATAAACTAAAACCACCATTAACTGACAACAATGAGGCCCTTCTCGGTGGCCTTGGATTCAGAAGAATTGAGGAAAACAGATCTACAGCTTTTTATTTTCCATTTTTTTTTTAATAGGAAGTGAATGGTCTACAAAGATAGGAAAACACTGACAGAGAAACAGCTGTCTGGCATTTCAACTGAATTGAAAAATTCTGATTTTAATACCTCCACAGTAACAACCCGTGTGATCATCTTCTATCTTGCAGAAAGACATGTAATCATATACACAGCAATCTTTGTCTGCCTACAGAATTTTTTCTTGAAATGCTGCGTAAGTAGTTTCTGTGACCAGTATCATATGCAGAATAGATTATTGAACTATCGCTAGCTAATGCTTAATGCTCTTACACTAGCTACAGCTTCAGCTGTCCGTATCGAGGCTTCTTATATCACAAGTTTCTCTTGTCTCTGCTTGCAATATGTGAAATAGACTTAGAGACGACTAACACCCAAAGTCCCTATTGAACACTAACTTGCCTTATTCAAGATAACACATCTCCTTTTTCTTCCGTTTTTGCAGAGAGGTTCTAATAAAAAGGGGGCATCATTCATTTCAAAAGTCATAAAATACCCCTATCTGATCGAAAACAGACATCCTGATTGCAGCCCTTTTTCGTTAATGGAGTTATTTGATGAATTATGAATAAGTTTATTGTTCTGAGCATATTCAAAAAGTAAGGTCTTTACTTAAACGGTATCTTTTCAGAGTCAAAGATGCTATTCCCCAAAAAGAAAAAAAAAAGTCAAAAAATTTACCCAGCATCCTACGGGTTGAAAGTTACTTTTTTCAGAAGCCAATCCTAAAGCAATCTACACCAAACAGCAATCTGAACTCCTCTATAGAAGCTCTGAACAAAGTGAAGAAATCATGTTTAGTATGAAAAAGTAAATAAACAAAAGTATCATGAATGATTAAAAAAATGTACATAATCAAAAAAAATTTATCTCTGTATCGGTATACTTGCATTTTCACTCTTCTCAAACGACCTTGACTTTAAGGAAACATTATCAAGTGACAACAGAAATAAAACTTGAATATGGTGAAAAGTTTACCTGTATATCTCATAACAAGACTATCGTAATCAAACACTAAATTGTACGATTCAAGTTTGAAGAGCGTCCCAGAACTCCAGAAAATATGAGAAATAGATAAAAACAAAAACTAAAAAATAATGAGAAGCCTGACAATTTACAGAAGCACTAAATATGGGTTCGCTTTTACCATTTGGACCACATTCACTCATGGGCTCAAAATCTACTTAACCTTTTCAAGACTTTTGGGATATATATCAGAGCTTTCTTACAAACTTCTTATTCATGTCAGAAGTCAGTCTTCAGATGAACAGAGTGACTTACAATGAGCCCTTTATAGGTTGTCGAGAGATATTAACAATTTTTTCATCATACCAGGTTGTTATGATTCAATGTGATGATGTACGGTCAAAATGATAGGAGGTGATGATTTGTAGGTGGAATCGCTAATAATTTCAACGGAATTTTTAGCTGAAAAATGCGTAAAAGTTGAAGGTAAAGAATGTTTGTAGAGCTCCCTAATTTTAATAAAATAGAAAAAACTAATTCCCTTCAATACATAAAAGTAGCAATAATGTACAGAGTTTTGAAAATAATTTAGATGAGTTTAGAAATTATGAAAAGAGCACATGTTAAATTGTAGATATTTGTATGTATGTACATTTGGACATGTTTTTTTTATGTATTTCGTATTTGTTTTGAAGTCATGTGGAAATAACGTGTGTAGAAGGAGATCCCCAAAGAGGCATGAGAAAAAAATAAATGAATAGAATCTTATTTGTTTTTTTTCAAGAATAGTCCAAGATGAGGCTATCAACAGGTCAATATAAGAGTAATGGTGGTTATCATAGCTCCTTTTTACTGGAATACCAATTGGCATACCTACCTCACACATATCGTTAAGAGTTTAATTTCAAGGTATGAGCAAGGAGTGTGGAAAACTCTTCATTAGGACAAATTTCTCTGTGCACTCAGCGTATATTCTAAGCTGTGTGATTAAGATGGAGGTATCCCTTCGGTGGACTTGCGTCCTGTTGGGGGAGGGTCATAAAAACTTGTAGGTATAAAATCCTGGTCCCAGCCAGACTTGAGACTCGCAAGGATCACTCGGCTGACACACGTACCAGAAACCAGGGCTCTGTCACCGGTTACAGAGTCAGATGGAGTTGGGTGGGGTGTCTCTCAAGAGATGCGACGTTTCACATTTTTTACCTACATGGCCATGACGGGGGTATTTATTACAAGTGTATATAAGATATACAAATATCATCAAGTAAATATCCAGACTTTTTCCCAATCAATGATTATACAAGTCGTGAGCCAGCTTTCCTACACTTGGGAGAAAGAAACAAAAAAAATTAATGTAATTCCAATATTCAAACTGAATCCTCCATACAACGACCCCCCCACCACCACCACCACCACCCCCACCACCGTGTCCGTGAGGAGAAGGAAGTGCTGGGAAATATTCATAATTTACAATAACAAAAACGAGCCAAGAAGACCAAGATAGAAGCGTGGCTGAGGTTGGATATGAAAGGACGAAGCTAGAATGAATATTCATTAGTTATTTGTCCCTTTCTTGAATCATTCCGGACACAATCGACTCCCCCCCTCCACTAGGGTAAGGAAGGAAGAAAAAAAAGTGTCGACCAAGGTGCGAGTTCATGGTTTTCTTTTTAAAAAAAGAAAAAAAAAAGAAGACGGAGTCGAGTTAGCACAATCAGGGTATTCATTCATTCCGCCTGATCTCGGAATCGGGTAATTGAGTCGAAGGGTCAATGGGAAGGGGATGGAAAAGGAAAGAGTAGAAAAAGAATTAATGAACAGCGCAAAAAGAAACAAAGCACACGTAATGGCGTAAAGGGTGGCGTAAAAAAAAAGAGCAGAACGGTTTGTTTTCTCCGTAACTTCAGAACAAAATATAACGACCGAAAAACAGCTAGTTCATTTATTACATTTTATTTCAACTGTTAGAACAGTGAATGGAAACCTGATTCTGGGAAGATTCTTACGGTGTAAGTGGAAAATCTTATCGGCCAAATGGTCAGCTTATTTAGCGCAATACTTCGTAAGAACGGTCGCTCAATAGGAATCGTCACGTGACCAATGTCTTTATAAAAGCATATTGCCCTGAGGGTGATCAGTTGGAAAAAAATGGAAAAGGAGTTGATGAATGACTGAGTTACTTCTCGCCTTATGTTGGACAGTGATTACTCGTGTCGGAATATTGAAAAAAAAAAAAACAAACAAACAAAAAAACACAAAAGAACACAAAACGACCGGACCCATTTAGCATAAACCTGCATTGTAAACTGAACCCCATCTAAAAACTTATCACCGCAGGGAGGGGGGAACTAAAAAAAAAAAACGGAAGCATTTTTCCATGGATTGTAAGGAGAAAAAAAGCCGCTCCATTGAAGAGGTCTCTACGTATGATACATAGCCAGCCAGCCCAGCTTAAAGACCAAAGAAATCTATACTGAAAATTTTGGTTAACGGTCTGTAATCGACTCGTTATTGTGTATTATACAAGGCCTGAATTGTCAATTTAAAAGGTCTCTTAATATATTATTCTTTTATAAATACAATTACTATAAATCAACTGTGACTTTTTACCTGATTTTTCCGATCATTATTATTACAACTCGAGTCCGTGTTTTTCCCACAGACTCGGGAGAGAAAAAAAATGACATGACCGAAATTAGGTGGTTAGGGGGTGGGGGGCTTTGTGAGGGGAAGGGAAAGGAAATTGAAATAAAAGAGTCAATGAACAACCCCCAAAAGAAATAGTGTCATCAGCAACAAACAATAACGGAGAGAGTATTTTGAGACGGACACTTTTGGCGGGTAAAGTAGCGAGCTTCTCTTCTTGTTTCTAGTAAAAAAAAGTGGACAGGGAGGCTGAAATGGGGCGGGGTGAAATGGAGTGATGAGTAAAGAGGTGGGACAGTCGAGTGGTGGATAGTCGGTGTGAGTGTGTTTGGGTGGGGGAGCAAGTGCTTGGACAGGGTTTCTCAAACTTTCTGTAATCCATTTGAAGTAAATGCACTGAATGGCACATAATTAAGATCACGTGACGGACCCAGTCGACCATAACGATGACGGAAAGAAAAAAAAAAAAAAAAAGAGCTTAGAAAAAATTAAGATTATCAAAAAAAAAAAAAAAAAAACCCAAGTGTGGGTGGATTGACAAAGCTTTGTTTTCTTCCTGCTTCTGTGAAATTTAAATTTCGTTTTCACTCGGAAGCTTCTAAACAACTGAATTGCTGGAGACTGTTGACCACTGTTGTTCATAAAGAAGCTCTTACAAGAAACAAAAACAACAACAACAACAACAAAAAAAACATTTTTAGGGTGCATGGCCATGAAAAGAGAGCTAATCAAAATGTTTCATTTGGGGGGGGGGGAGTGAGGACACAAGCTGCGAAATGCAAGTTAAAAATATCAACATATTTAACACACACACACACAATATATATATATATATATATATATATATATATATATATATATATGAGAGGAAGAGTACAAATCAGAGATGCAATTTAACGATATAATGCAATGTTCGATGTATGATGGGTCCTGTCCATTTCATAGAGTCCCTGATACATTTGACTTTGAATGTTAAGTTGGTTTAGAGTAGAACTGGAAATATTGTAGAAAGGGGATTCATTACACAAACATGTTCATGTTTCTGCCCAGCTTGGACCTCTTAAGAGAGCAGAATCATAAGCATGTTTGCATAGTGAATCCCCATTCTACTGTACAAATATATGCTGTGTGTGTAACACTTCAATGAGTGCATAGATATTACACTGGTCTTAGCGGAATTGCTGGGAGTGGCCCTTTGATCCTTGACAGAGTGCACAAATACTACACTTTGATCCTAAGCATAGAGCTGGGCAGTATCATTTTGATCCTAGGCATAGTATACAGACTTTGATCCTAGGCGGAAGTGCTGATCCATGTGTAAATAATCCCATCATTTTTCATAGTTTTCTTTGTAGAAGACTTCACAGATTTTTCACTGGAAAGACAAATACTAAATCAGAAAAAATTATGTCTTTGATAATGAAAACAACCCCCCCCCAGAAATCCCTAATAATTCAACGAATAAACGAGTGAAAAAAAGCCATTCTAATTGTGTTGATCCAGTTGATTGTAGACTTTGCAATGACAAATTATTGTTTCGAACAATGCTGAGCTAATTTGGTATCGAGAGGCTCTATTGGATAAGCAGTGGTTTTTTTACACTGATTGTTTGAGACCACAATGGCTGACCAGACCAGAAGTACCAACATCAGATGAGTAGAAGTAATGGACGGTCAAAACCTAGCTTCTTTTTTTTTTAATTATTTTCTTTTTCAGGGCTTTTATTCAATTATAGTTTGTTTTTTTTTCACACACATCGAGTCTGTAGATTAGGCTTCTCCTACAAATGAACAGTTAGAGAGACATGTCCCTCTTGTGCAAGATGTTAGATTTAAAAAAAAAATCACAGACCTAACAAGTGCAAAGACCTGGCTACTAGTTGTAATGATTGGTCAGAACAGTTTTTGATTTTTTTTTTTTTGGCATTCATTCAATCTCCTTTTTCTCTTTTATACACACAGTAACAACAATAAGGGAGACATGTCTTTTCTAGGCAACAAAATATCAGATTTAAAAAAAAACAAACCCTCAGCCAAAACTGTCAACTAAGGTTTCTTCAGTTTTCAAGTTAGTCTGGCTGGCTATGTATGTATGTATGATGCATACATTATCACCAGCACTCGTATAAGCCACACCAATGGAGCTACAGAACTGAAAATTTTGATATCAACTCATGTGTTTTTTCAAAATTGATTCCCCAAAAAGTTTTTTAGAGGGGTAGGGTTCAATTTAGAATGTAAATTTATGCAAAATTGTTCATTAGTTTGTGTCCATCAGCATTCATACATGTTATTTTTCGAAATTCAGACTTTTTAGTGTCCAACAAAATGTAAAAGAAGTAACTTATTAATCATCCCTTTCTCCAAACTTTAATTGATTGCCCCTAATACAACATGCTGCCAAAAGACATTGGTCACATGACAGTTTCTATTGAGTAACTAACCAGACTTATTTATTCTTCTCATTTATTCTTAAAGTATTCTCAAGTAACTAAGAAGTCTATGGTTCAAGGCCAAATTGATTTATAAATCTAAAACCAACAGAAAAGTCCCGAAGGAAATTGAATCAAAGTTATGGATCATTCATCGTTGGATGCAGTTCGACAGGAATAAATAACCAAGTTCTGGATCACAACAGTTTTGGAGACTTAATTTGGAGGTGCAGTGGCTAGTGGCTCAGGCAATTCACCCAAGATGCCAAGTTCAAACCCCAGGTGTGTATTCACTTTTTCCATACTAAACCCTTGGGAGAGGCATGAATACTCTCCTCCCCAAGCCACGTGTAAAAAAGCATCGGCCTAATTGGGTTTGTAGGCCAGAAAACATGGGTTGCCCTTGGGTGAGGTATAGTACTGATCAGCTACCCGTAACAGGGTTATGGTGAAGATGATGGCTGCATCTTTGTTGGTATCAGGATAAAGATGTTCAACTTAGTGAGCTTTAATAGACTGAAGTTTTTCAGCAATGATAACTCTCTACCTATAAGGGAGACACACACTTTGGTTAGCTGAGTATTGTACTTATGATGTCCTTGAGTATGTGACTGAGTATATATATCTACTTATTTCCTCTTCTTCAATGATGAACAAATTATCATCAGAAGAACAAGGGGCCAGTCGAGGCCTGAGTTAATAATAGAATTTGGCCATTTATATAATAACAAGATTAGTTGCTGTAGGATCAACAACCACTGCAACAGGACATGATTACTGCAGCTTTTTATTATAAATATGGTAAGTAAAAAAATTATAAAAATATCTATTTTTTTGTAAAAATCTATATATCTATTAGAATGAAATAAATCCCCGCATATCTCTGTGTGATAAATTTATGTTGATGTCTAAGACCTGTCAATTTTGCTCAGTCAGCAAGACAGCTGCCCGGCAATGAGTTCAAAAAGAGAATGCGGTAAACTCCCGACATGGCACTGGAATTTGACAACTATTCTTAAAATAAGGATTGCCTTAATTCCTGACCACCGACAATCCCTTTCTTATTATTGATTTTCTATGTATTTCTACAGTGAAATGTAATTCCAGAGTAAAACCATCAGCTATTCTGTCAGTAAGGAGATATGTGGGACATATATATCCCAGCAGTCATAGAAACCTCAGGATATATATCAAACTTGGGAGTTTCAAAGGGATTAAAGAATTTCTCAAATATAAAACATTTGATAACTTATTTCAAGAAGTTGGAACTAAATTTTTATCAAGGTGTGAACATGAGTGTCATAATTGATAAATTGCACCAACCACAAGGACTGTGTGTGGGGGTGGGAGCATACCTGGGCCTTGGAGGCGGGGTCTGCAGTGAGCCCAGGGATTCCATGTGATCTCAGAAAATGTCTGAATATATTCAAGTGAGTAAAAACTGAGTGACTGAAGAAGGAGGGAAGAAGACCCCTGCCTACCCCCTAGAACCCTTGTACCCCCCCCCCACTATGATGAAATCCCTTTCAGAGGCCCTCACTGACCTGTTTTGTATTGTTACTGAAAAGAGAAGGTTGGATGAAAGTGTTGATAAATGGTTAACAACCTTTTCTTATCAGGGAAATTAAGAAACATACACACACACACACGCATACAGCATACTTACATATACTTGGGCACAGGCCACATATGCATACACATCCACTTATGCATTCATAATGCACACGCACACACACATTCAGTTTTATTCACACACATCCTCTTATGCACTCAATCCACATACACATGTGTGTATTTGTTTGTGGTTATGCCATGATAAATGTTACTTGAGCCAAATCCTTTTTGTCCACAAAGCTTCAAACAGAATTCATATGGCAAGACACCTGGAAATGATATCAATTAATTTTCAAAAAATGTACCGTCCACTAACTCAGATTACCAAAACCCGTCACATTACACAAAATATACTAACTACCATTTCATTCATTCAAAATAGGAAATTAAGTTCCAAAGCTACGAAACATCAGATAATATTACCAAACAAGTCTCAGATTTGTATGTTGTTTATGATTAAATCTCTAAGTTCATGAGAAATAAAAAAAATAATAATAATTGTGTATTGACTGGAATGTAATGTAAACTAGTAGACAAAGTTATCATTCATATATATATATGTTTAGAAGGCAGTAGAATAATAAATAAGCAGCCTATATCTTCATAAAATCAACTCTAAATAAACAGCACCATCTTCTACAAATTATGATTATTGGCATAGTTTAGAGAATAATATTGGCTAGAAGTAAGACTAATTCTTGAGTTGGATGTTTATTAGAGTAAAACTTTTTAAAACTAATTACAGGTGTAAAAGAAAATCATACATTCTAGTCAATAAGATTTGTATTAAGATTTATTCTTCCTCCTAAAACTGTACAATTAAATGAAAAAATCGCGTATAAAGTTTGCTTTTGGTTGGAACTGACAAAAAAGTCTGCTAGACGAGCACACTCACCATCACTCGATGGAATGTTGCAAAATTATTCACAACCACCGACATCTCCTGACTTTGATGTATCTATATACTTTATGTTAAGCAAGGTGACAATGTGGCAAAGCATGAGAGACATCCGTCATCATACCTGCAATTGGCTTGGATTCAATTTCTTATCACCAAATTTGCTCAATGGTTGTGTGGAATCTATCAGCAAAATACAAACTTGTTAACACATCTAACATTTGGTATATTGTCCTTGTCCCAAAATATCTGAGTGATTATATAGAAGTAATATATATATAAACAGAGCCAAGTAAAAGTATAAAAGATACAGATTCATCTTTGTTTCTTGAGTTAGTGAGAAGTTTCAAGGATGCAATGATAGAAGCTGTTAAAGTGATTGCCTCCGTACAAATCACATATTTTTAACGCCTTCAAGACTCCCCAGGGACATGTATATCCTGAGGTTTCTATGGCTGCTTGGATATAAACATTGCAGAGATCTCTTTTAGACTTGTGATATTTCTTACATATTTACTGTGCTTGGTTTGTGTGCATGCATATACATGTATGGCATTGTACTACAGAAATCTAAATTTACTGTATATTGTGGCATGTAAGACCTTAGGCCCTTCATTTCAGCAGGGAATATTGAATAAAAAATGGATGTGGAGCTGGATAATGGAGGATTTGTTTACTTCTTGAACCATTTTTTTGGAGGGGAGGGGGAACATTATGATGGGGACTAAGGCATCATTGCCCAAGGTAGGCTAAATTTTTTTCATTAATATCAAATCCTGGCCCAATGTTGCTTGGCTCCAGTCCAGTAGACTGAATCATACCAAAGACTTAAAAAATGGTACTCAAGGCTTCTCCACTTAGTGTTCAGCACAAGGAGTAAGAAGAATTTCTCCTTGATGCTAAAGGTTAAGGCCGCATCACATTGATCTCTAGTGTATGAAAAGTTTAGTAACATTAGAGCCTCATCAGTTACCGAGATGTGATACCAATGGAGAATACCAGGTGCCACAACAGGCTTGGTAAGCCAGAAGTTGGTTTAACTAACAATTGGACACACATGTACCTAACCCTCTTGACAAAGATACATTAAATGGCTGGATACTTTGTGGACACATACTGTTCTGTCTTTCTAAATTGCTTTGCCATTGGGAAACCTCGGAATGTCACTGTTTCACAATCAAGAAATGAAAAACTATCATCAATTATCTCATGTTTTTGTAATCTTATAGTCAACAAGATAGACATTTTGAGCTGCAAGACTTTCATCATATATATATATATATATATATATATATATATATATATATGTGTGTATATATATATATATATATATATATATATATATATATATATGTGTGTGTGTGTATAAGAACATTTTCTTATACACAAGTGTTACTTCTCTTCTTTCCCCTCAGATAACAGACTTTTTGATCAGAGGTGACTTGTTAATGATCTTTGGTTCCAAGCCCTCAGAACAGAGGTCACAAAGATTAGGTTACTTTTCAGATAATTCTCAAATATCATTTCCTGACTAAAGAGTTCATTATATAAAAACCAATGACACTTTTTTTGTTTGATAGTTTCTGTCATGCCAAATGAAGAGTGGAGCAGAGTAAAGCAAAGGTTATGTCTGTTTGTTCACACATGCTAAAGCAAACGATTGTGTCTTTGTGTTCATGGCTACATTACTACTACTACTGCTGCTAAAGCAAGGCTTATTTCAGTGAGTCACGTATGACAAAGGTTTTATGTATACGGCTACATTACTATTACTTCAGCTGCCAATACCTTTATCGTGGGACAGAAAACAAACATAGGCATCCCTGATTTTTCATGACTCAAACTGAAATTGGTTTATTGCCCATTCAATTCTGTTACCTTACTGTCTTCCAAAAAACAGAAAATAGTAAGAGTTATAGAAAATCGACAGAAAAATAATTTTTGTTTGAGGCACACATTTTAATCCAGTCATTTTTCACGGGGTACAATGCAAGTAAGTTTAGATTTCCCAACCTCATCAAGTTTAGCACAGGCAACAGTAAATCTACCATCATAATCATTTGTAATCAAAGATTGTACAAACTATAATTGGTGGTGGTGGTGGTGGTGATGGGGGGGGGGTGCTATAGGATGAAAGTTAGAAAGCCAGTCCTACAGTGCATTATTTTGATGTAGTGAATTCGCCCCTCATTGGATACTACTTTGTTCTCAATGATTCACACTGTACATTTGAATGGTCATGGAGCACATCGACCGAGAGAATTGTGTTAAAAGGCAACAGTGAAATGAAAGAAAAGTAGTCAAAGTAGTTCATGAAACAATGCAGATAACTCAAGACAATAAGGGCTGCAAATGTTCTTGAGATTGAACTAGAAATACAAAGATGGAAGATGAAGAATAAGCCAGCAAAGTCACCACACCCTTTCGACTATTATTACAACTGGCAGAGCCCAGTGGTCTTGTGTAATGGTACACGAGCAGAGTAAAAGAAATTCCAATAATCAAGTGCAGCATTTGGGGGTCAGCCTGATAGACATCACCATCAGGCACGTGGCTGCTGGGTAGTTTTAGGGTGGCTGAGACGGTTGCAATAAAACAATAATTAAAGCAGGGAATTAAGAAAATGAGTTGCATAAACATACGCAAACATATATATATATATATATATATATATATATATATATATATGAGTGTGTGTGTGTATGTGTGTGTGAGTGTGTGTGTAAGTTTGTCAATAAGTCTGTTGTCTAATGATGCAAAGAAAAGCATTTCTTTTACACAACAAATATCTTTTTAAAAAAATGTTATCTTCCTCCTTGCAAAGTTATGTTGAACAACAAAGGAGATCATATAGCAACATAAGTATTTGTTGTGTAAAATAAATGTTCTTTCTTAACCATAAGGCTGTGGGCTTTTTGTATATATATTATATGTAAAATGTTACTGACTCATAACAAGGGTAACATTGTATCACTACTATCAAGATTATTCAAATGAGTAATAATTTTGATATTTTGCTTCTCTTTTGTACTGATAAAGGGAGCTGTCCAGAAACAGATTCATGATATTTCAGTTATTTCTGTTAGATATCTTTTTTTTAATCAATTAAATATTTGTTAACTATTCAACCTTGTTTTAAAGTATTCATAAGATACAAAAACGGACAACTATTCTCCTTATATTCAAAAAAGGAATATAAAATCTACTTATAAGGATACATTATCAAAAAGAAACCACTTCATTTTAAAAAATATGAACTCTAATTCAATATATATATATATATATATATATATATATATATATATATATTTATCATTTAGATTTGATTTTAATGTAAAATGCGATAAAAGATTGATTTACAATTAGGCCTTTGCATCTAGGATTCAAGATGATTGTTTTATTTTAGTCATTTTTAGTTAGGAACTACACTTTATACACAAATACATTAATTCTGGATAGGTACCTATGTGCTCATGTCCACCAACATACATACACACACCCACTGATCTTGCCTCACAGGCACACATGAAAAAAGAAGAGAACTGGAGAGCTGTAACCCATGAATTGTGAATGGCAGAAATTCCCATCATCGCAGTTTCATGGCCAACTCAATAGAATTTCTGTTTTATTGTGATTGATGTCAACTTCTATCTGTGAGTCAGGGCTTTTAACTTGCAATGGATAAGGACTTATCTTGCAATGAATAACTATTACTTTACTACTCTCTGTAGATAATGGGTTAATCTCAACACTTCTATGAATACATGCTCATTAATATTAACATAGATGGATTAAATTTCCCTCGATGATGGTCACTTTCCGCTTGAAAGGCTGGTCATTCTACTCTTCTAAACAAGTCCAACCACATAAGAGGCCTTGGAGCAAGACTGAACAGGTCCTTGTTTCTCAATCCAACTCTTATTTTATATTCAAAAATTTAATAGGCTTATAAAAGCTCACAGATTAATATGTTTGTTTTCATTATAGTATCTTACCCTTGGGAGAAGCCAATCAATATTGTAGTGGCTGACCCTCTACATAGATTTGGATCCAAATAACGCAAGAAACACTGATCAGCTGATAGCAGGACAGAAGCTTCTTCATTATACACTGATTTACTTGAACTAATGTTATGTTATATACTCCTCATCTAGTCTTGAGAGTAGAATGCAAGGCCCAGGATTTTTCATGGGTTTTTGTCCCTGGGTAGTGAGAGTTATTATCTGATTGTTAATATCTAAGAAGTACAGAAAATGGCAATTATTACCTTCAAATTAGCTTTTGTGACCAGGATAGTGATATTCATACATAGTTAGTTCTCTTAGTTTATCTGATTAAAAATTTACCCAATGTCTAGTTGAAAATGTAGATTTCAAATTATCACGGTCTTGATTGCAAAAGAAATGTTAGACAGAATAATTGATATAATTGATATTTTTTATACTTTTTAGACATTATCAATCTGAAAATAACACATCTTACTCTGGAACAATAAAAAAAGTCAGAAAAAAGTTGTACATTATAAGATGAATGGTTCACAAGGATATTTGAAGGAGTACTGCTCACTGCAACTCATCCAAGCCCCATAACTGTTCATATAGATATTTGGCAGGTGGCCCCCTAGTAATAATAATATCAGCACACTGGACGCAGAGTAATATTTGCACAGTTCTTTAAAAAAAAAAAAATATAAATAAAACGATTTCTCTTATGGAAAAAAGAAAAAAAAAAATCTTCAAAGAGCATCTCCATTTGTTTAGTTGTTAGGTGAGCTTTGACCAGCCCGCATTTATTTCATTGGAATATTTTATGAGACATTTGAGACACCAATAACTCTATTAACAAAATTGATATATTCCACTTTTTTTTATTTTGCTTTCAGAAACTTTATAATCAGAGAAAGATCTTTTCCATAATTCTACTTCAAGTAAATTAAAGTTAACAGAGCAAGTCTAAATTATTCCACAACAAGACTTTCCTTTTCTTCTCTTTCATCTTTTTTTAAAATTATCTTTAGTCGTCTGCTGAGATGGTATAATAGTTACTACATCTGCCTCTCACTCAGAGGGATCTGGGTTTGATTCCCAGGATGAGCAGAGAGTGTGAAAAACTGTTCATTGGAATAGAACAAATTTTCCTGTGCACTCAGCAGCTAACTGAGTACAATCTAAGCTGTTTGATTAGGATTGGGGTGGGGGTCAGAAAAAAATTGTTGTACCCTCCCGTATTCGAAAGGACAGTAACAAAGTGAAAGAAGGGTCTTTGGCTTCTTTTTGACTTAGTTTGGTATTTAACCACATAACTTTACACTTATCTGACATGATTTGATAAAAGTTGCCGAATGAATTTTGCAAAAAAATGGGAAAGTCCATGGACGGACAAGCAATGAGAATGCATGTTTTGTGATTTGGCCATTAAGTTGTTACAATGTCAATTCCATTGTAACAAAGTTTCATTCATAAGGGAAACATAAAATGATGTATTGGTGAATTTTTCAAAATATTTAGCAAAAAAAGTTACGAGTGAGATTGAAAATTCAATGTATTTATGGTGATAATCTATTTTCAGATTCATTATGCAAGATTTAAATTAATCTCCATTTTGTAAGATTTATTTTTTCAAAAATAAGAATAACAAATTTTTTTTTCTTTAAAACCTTCATGAATTTTTTTATAGGTGATGTTTAGACAATATAATAAATGCTTACTTATGATAATGAATTCATTAAGGTGAGTTAGCATCTATGATTCAAATAAAAATTATAGGTGCATAGAACAGAAATAAATGGCAAATAATTTGACATGGTTAATGAAATAGAAGCCATTGGCAAACTTAAATGGCAATGGGCTGGCCATTTTGCAAGAATACCAGACACCACTGGACATTGCTTCTCACAATGTGGATCCCCACAGATCATATGGGAAATTATGGCAGGCAAAAAATAAGATACTGTGTATATCATAAAAGCAGCCCATGTCAACTGAGTACATAAATCTGACAAGTGCAGAGTTCAACCCGATGTAGGTTCCGTTGACCAACAGGGACAAGGCATCGGAATCCACACCCAACAAGGAGAGGATGAAGGAAAAGATATCACCCAACTCCAAAGGTCTAAAAGTTGCTACCATCGGAGGAAAATTCTCTTTACCATCATCACATTTGGATAGTAAATCTGAAGAAGGTCATCAAATGACTTGGCCGAAATGTCAGGTTAACAATACAAGCAACAAGAAGGAATTTAATTGTCTGGAAAACTCTTTCAAAAAATAAGACAGCATAAAGATTTGGACAAGCTCAGAATATTTGGGCACTGTGATACTCAAGAGGGACCCCCCCCCAAAAAAAAAACTTACAGACCTTGGGAAATGCCAATATTCAACAAATATTATTTTTAGTAGTGGTAGATCAAACAGAAGAAAGGAATTAAAAAAAAGGTACTTACTACTGGCTGTAATCTCCTGGCTTCTCTAGTGGAGGGTTATGG
Organism: Thysanoteuthis rhombus; assembly: GCA_963457665.1. NCBI lineage: Eukaryota > Metazoa > Mollusca > Cephalopoda > Oegopsida > Thysanoteuthidae > Thysanoteuthis > Thysanoteuthis major. The sequence goes on from OY735222.1 coordinate 1,417,711, forward strand.
AAATTATTCTGGAAAAAATAAAAACATAGAAAAATGAGATCCAAATAAATCATTTGGGATTTTCTATGAACAGTAAATAGAAAGAATTAAATTCTTCCTGATTAAAACTTTCAGCTTTTGTGTCATGAAAGAAAATAGAGGCTTCATGAATGTCCTTCAGGAAGAGTTTAAAAAGATAGAGATTGTGGAAGATTTACACCAATGATGAAGTCTAGATTGAATAGAATTGAATGATTAACACCATTTCAGAACTGAAAAAATGGAAAGATAGAATAAAAAAACAAATAAGGTAGCATATTTGATAATTTGAAAGACCTCCCCCTGTTTGACCACTCTGCCCTCCATTTGGTACCGCCTCGAGCTGGATGTAAATTTGTCCTCCTTTTTATATGCATCACCTCGAAAGGTCAGTCACTTAACAAGCTCACTGACCCTCTCGATAATACCTTCACAGACCCCAGGTAGAGAATCACTCGTCTACATTGTCCAATTTGGAAATGACCATCCTCGCGAGAAATGAGGGTTTTTTAAAGAACTGGGTGATGAATGAAAAGAATTCAGGGGAATGTTTTCTTCTTAATATTCCCTGCTGAAATAAGAGGGGGGGGTTAATATGCCATCAAATAGGGCACCTAGGAGTGATTGACTTAATACCAAAGTATCTAATCACAGAATAAACTCATATCCACATTCATTGGAGCACGATTCAAGCTCGCATATAATTTGAGCTATTTTTAAACGCAAAAAGTACAAATACATTTGATTTTTACATAAAATGTGATCCCCAGTTAACAAGGAAGTGAAGCGATCAGTTTTTTAAAAGTGCAATGCATCATGTTATCCTTGAGACGATTTTAGAAACCAGATACAAGTTGACAAAATTGCCAAGGAGTTGCACTCGTAAATGATGCAAGTCCCTCCTCCCCTTCCTGACTTGATTCGGATATAAATATTATTGAATTCTACTTGAATAACAGGGTATACTTTATCTTTGAAACCAATTTGTAAGTGGAGAGGTGGCAAAACTTATTGCCATATGAATAAACAATCAATAATTCAACATATAAAAATTTCAAAACAAGATGTCAGTTGTACAGCATATTGTTTCTATTTACTTATAGTTGAAGACTACATTTTGAGATAGAGACTTGATATCCTTCCCTCACATGAATGAATCACTGTAGCCAGTGCATGTACTAGAACTATTTATCTAAAAAATAGATCTTTTATCTAAAATTATCGAAAAAATAACCAGCACAAAATTTGGGCACTGTTTGTCTGAAATATCCATAGTGACCTAAAAATCACTATTTGAAAAATCAAAAAAAAAAAATTTTTCAGAGGGTGCTTAGTGGTGTATTCATACGAATTTCCAAGGTTGTAGCCCCCAAAATGTGACCAAGAGTAACTGGAGAGACATGCATGGACACCCAAATAGAGAAGAATCTATAGCCCACTTGACTGGTTGATCGTCCATTTGTGGGGACATGGTGGTTCAATCCAAAGTCCCATTTTATGACACGAAGAAAAATGTTAACAGGAAGAGACTAAATTATTATAATTATTCAAAGTGATTGAATCACTTGAACATCCTCCCTGCCTGAGTGGCCATTTGAGCATCCCCCACCCCCACAACCTGAGTTTCAGCAATTAGAGACCCCTCCCCCCCAAAGTAACCTAACATAGTCAATAAAATAAAGTGTTTCTCCAAGTTAAGAGACATTGTTCACTCATATGAATACATTTATTTGTCAGCCGTGGGTTCTCTCCCCTTAGTTTTGGCAATTAAAAATCAAAGGTCTCTGGGGGATCCAAATAACAAAAACTGTCAACATAGATTTCTTCGGTTTTCAAGTGAGTGTGGCTGGCTGATAGCTATCATGCCTACAGGCTATACCAATGGAGCTACAGGGCTGAAATTTCAAACATTTATTCCTCATCATACAGAGAGAAAAAAAAGTTTTGTTTTCTGAGGCCTATAGTTTGGGTTTTTTGTGGGGAGAGGGGGGGTCAATTTACAATGCAAGCATCTTGTTTTATTGAAAATTCAAACATTTTTGTGATGATGAAGAGGCAAGAGAAGTGATTTATTCATTGATCACCCCTTTTTCCAATTCTCTTATTTGATCGTCCCCAACAGGGCATGCAGCCAAAATACATTGTTCATTTGACGGGTTCTATTAAAAGACTAACCAGACCAATCTGTCTTTTTTTCCCCCCCAAGAAATTGCTATTTTGATATCCAACCACCATAGCCCCACAAATGGCCAGCTAATTGGGCTACAGATTCTTCTCCGGTTGTTTGTTTGTATCTATGTGTGTGTGTCTCTCCAGGAAATTCTGGTCTCAATTTAGGGGGCTACAACTTTGAAAATTTGCATCACCAGGCACTATCTACAGAAAAATTTTGCTTAAAAAAAAAAAAGAAAAAAAATGCTTTTGGGGTCTCTATGGTCATTTCAGATCAACAATGCCCGAATCTTGAGCTGGTATTTTCTTTTAGATAATTGAAACATACTCAGGCAATGGTGATTCATTTACATGAGGTAGGGATACTTATATTGTTTTTGTAATCAATGAAAATAAGGCTTCCTATTGAAACTTCACTTAATCCATTAACTGCAGGAAGAAGCAGATCAGTTGCTGTGTCCTAAATGCGGCAATAATTTTGAATATATGGGGGAGGGGTTGCCAAATTAGCTGAACAGTTTTCTCCATAACCAATGGACCCTATCACTAACAGTTACAAACAGAGAAACAAGCAGAAAAAGTTGTCTATCACTTCAGGTAGAAATGTCCATGGGAATTTCTATTATTGGCAGTCAAGCCATAGAACTGTAATAACTGGAAATTACAGCCATCTCCAGTTAATGGGTTAATCATCTGGTCAGCATTCCAAGTTTTGAGCACAATCCATATTTATTTAGAGAATGGCAGACTCTTTTCAAAATATGATCATCTGGATTACAAAGATGTGGATAAGGCTGCACCAACCATCATGTTTCTCGAAGCAAAAGATTTCGTTAAATATGAGCAGAATAGAAGTACTCTTTAAAAAAAAAGTCAATGTTAGTCAGGACACTGGGATTGTGCTTCTCATTGCACTAGAAGATGATGATCAGAACATTTTACCATTATTTTTTTCTGATTGAATCTCCTCCAACCTTATGCAATATCCCGTATCATTCCTATTGGGATTTTATATTTCCACCAGAATAATTGCCTAATATAGATATATTCATTATCTAAAACATTCTTTTGATGGAAAAACACTCAAAATATTTGCAGTAACAACTACTATGCATTGACTAAAAGCATGATGAAAATTTGTCCATGTACATCTATGATGCAGGGAAAGTAACAAAGTTTTGATTTTTTATATTTTGGACTACTGTGTTGATATTTGAAAAAATCTCAATCAAAAATAAATCCTTGATCTGCCACAAAATTCAATCGACTGTTCCTTAGCCCATGGCCCACCCTACTCAAGAATGTCATTGAAATTCATTGAGAACTTTTGGAAATACTGTATGGACAGGCAGACACAAATGAAATGAAGATTTCATGAAACAAATATCTCATTTCTTTGAAGTGTAAACATTTCAGATGAGAACCAAAACCTATTGTATTATATCCGACATATTGATTGGCCCATTCTGGCCACACCTCCTATCTGGTGTGACCAATCATGAAGAACATTTATGCATCGCCCAAATCAACAAATTGACATTCAGCTTTTTCAACATTTCAATCTGGACTAAGATAAGAAATATCAAAGAAGTCATTTATATTGAATGAAGGATATTCTCAACGAAAGGTCACCCAAATAGCAGATATAGCCAAAACACAGAGTGGCTTTTGTAGCCTTGGGTTACTTTTAACAGCCCCATCTTTCCCTGTTCCTTTCTCTTTCTAAGTCATTCATTTTTACAGAGTCTAACGAAAAAAAAGTAAGACATTGTAAATCCTATGGATGATATTCTAATGAATTAATGACTCTGTTTTCTATGTATTTTATTGCCAGTAGCAAAAAACTAAGTTTCTGTTTTCCTTCCACTTCTGGCTGGATATTAAGACACAATGAAAGATTGATAAGTAGTTAAGGATGGAAAGATGGAAAAGTTACGATACATCAAAATAAAATGGAGAGATAAAGCAAAGAGAAAGATAAAAGAGACGATACATTGAAAGATATTTGTGCATTCGTAAGTCCTTTTTGGCATACAAAACTGATCCCCGTTTGTATGCATAGCACTTAGATAAAAAACAAGTACAGTCAAAGGAGATTGGAAGGGATAAGGGAGATAGTGTGGAGATACAGGAAATGGGTGAGAAGAGCAGAGGCATGAGATAATAGATTATAACACTCAATACACAGAATTTCCTTACGTCCATTTAGTGCAAAATTATTTTGTATATCAAAAAATGATTCCTGATTTGATGAGGAAAAAGAGATGTAATAATTGTCCTATAACTTTAAAGTTTCATGTTTTATTAACAGATTTTATCAGTATTTAACAAAGCATCGGGGTTACATTTTTTGAACAGTTGAAGTTTACCAAGCCAATGCGAGAATAAACAATTTGGTCAGAGCAAATTTTTTCTCAGATGGGTTCAAATATTTCAATAAGATGCTTTTCAGTTGGTCAGTCTGTCAGTTAGTAAGTTCCAATTATGTTGATCAACAAAGATGAAGGGAGGAAAAATCGTGATATCATTAGAAGGTGTGACATCATCAGAAGAACATCTGCTCTGATCAATTTTTTTTTTTTCCAGCCACTATAATAGGATGTTTGAGGTCTGCATTTTTGTATTTTAAAAAAAGCTAAAGCTATCCGAAAGAGACATGAAATGGCCATTTACAATTTTTACTCAAAATAATGTTCATAGAATATTTCCATATCACAGTATTTTACAAGTCTGAGTATTGATTGACTCAAAGACGGACTACTTGCTCTTCTTCCTTGTCTTCCAGTGTTAACTACCACAGATGGTTGATGCATCCTTGGGTCAACCTTTTTTTAGGTGGGGGGGGGGAGCATGCAAAAATTGTTTTGCATCTGATTTTACAACTCCATAAAAATGAAAAATTTAATAGAAAAATTGTATTTTCTTTTTCCACATTTAAATAAGCTTCGGTCATTCATCTCGAGTCTTCAACATTGATTATAAGTTTACTCGCAAATTTTTCCATATCCCCTGAGTATTAAAAAATGAGGTTCCAACACAATCAAGGAATGTATAATCTTTAATCCTAAAAAGGATTAACATTTTCAGGGCTGGATTGAAGGATAAGCTAAATAGGCCACAGCTTGGGGCCTCACAATAATCTGCAAGGACCTAAGGGAATTTAAAAGGCATATATGTTTCCAATTTTTTAGAAACTTTTTGGCATGATTTTTTTTAACGTGGGGCCTCCAAGCTTCATATAGCTTCAGGCCATCTCAAATTCTAATGATTATAATATCTGAAAATATTAATATCATTATGAATAGCTAAAGAATATTCTCCACTTCCCTCACTAAATATCTAGACAAATTTGTAAATGGCTCTGCTCATTGTTTAGAAACTTAGAAACTTCTGCCTCTATTATGCCACATTTTCTTCCACTTTGTTGTATGCATGTCAGATCTGGGGCACTACCACTCAAACCATACTAAAGAAATAATAATCGTAGTTAAAAGTGATAATGCTAATAAAAATGATAATATCAATGACAATTGAAATATTAATGGAAATATACTTACTGAGATTCATGTGAAACCTACTATGAGTACCTGAAAATCCTTAAATTGAAAGATAACATCCTTTTTACTTGGTACATGATTTTATACATAAAAAAAAAACTTCCTAACAATTTTAAATCCTTTACTCTGCAAACAGAAAAAGGCCCTATAAGCACCAGAAATACAATAAAAAGCTCATCAATCATCAAATTACAGAAAAATATAAAGAAAATTCAGTCAAATATAAAGCTATACTAGCTCGGAATTATTTAATAAATTTTTCTTTCCAAAAATGGATTTAATAGATTCAATTACAATTAGTTTCAAGAGAATCTCCACAGAATTCTTTCCAAATACATATTGCAATAAGTGAATTATCAATTTGTAGAAATAATAATCTCAGGAGTTAAGTTTTGTTCTAAAAAATTTAATTGTAAGTACAAAAAATTAGAAAAATGGGTGGATTATTGATATCTAATTTTATTCATTCATTTTATTTTATAAATAAATATTTCTAAAATTGAATAATGAAAAAAATCATCCTGGATATGAAAATATATAGAAGGATACTCATCACCAAATGGAAAATTAATCAAAAAATATTCTATAATTGATTTTTAATTGTTTATTCTGTGAAATAAAATGTATACTCCTCTAATGATTTGATGGTTTTCTCAAAGCCTTAAAACATAGGCAAGTGACAAGAAATCAAATATCATCATCTATGCGATCGATAGCATTTTATCTTTTTTAAAAATTAGCCATAAAAATTAAGTATATTATGGGAGTTGAAGATTTAATTAACCTCAGGTGAAAGGAAGTACTTAGGGAAAAGAAAAACAAACACAAAAAAATGATGATACAGACATATATCAGTAGGTGATACACTGTATGATGTTATTCTTATCTCGACTAGTTGTGTGTGTGTGTTTATATATATATGTCTCAGTCAGCCTGGTGAGAAGCATGTCAAAGAAAGGATTTTGTCCCCAAGCCTCCGCCTGAAATGTATGGTTAACAGGGATCTGGTGAAGCCTCAATGGGCCTAGCAAGCCAGAATTGGAATATAATAAATTGCCCAAGTAAGGAAGAATAAAATCAAACTGACAAAATAATGTCACCACCTACCATTGTCTCCACAACAAGACAGCTAGAGTACAAGTGGAAAATTATAAATATATATTTAGGAGAACTAAGATAAACAAAAATATAATCATACAGTTAGATACAAGTGACTTTTTATGTATATATATATATATATATATATATACACACACACACGCACTTGAAATGTTGACATTAGGTAGCTAAAAATTTCAGTGTCATTATCTCTTCCAGATCTTTTTTTTTTTTTAAAGGCCAAACACGATTTGTCTTCCTCAAAACAAACAAAACCTGATCCAGGTAAACATATAAAGAGCGATGACAGCATCCATTTTATTTCTTCTCTCCTCTACTTCACTACTTTCGGCTACCTACATACCTGTCGGCAGGTGAGTTACACAAACAAATCATCTTAGGTAAGTAGGGATCCTCATCAACCTGAGTAGCATCAACCAAGCCCTGACCTGTTGGACAGTCCAGCATAATCTAGAAATGTTTTCTCCGTCCACAGACCCCGATCTTCTGATAGTGGTCAGTAAAATAACGAGCCATGATACTTGAGAGAATGAGCGACCGGAGTTAGTTGAGGACCTCTCGAATTGCCGGTGAAGAGCTTGTGTTACTCCCGTCGTGATGGCTACACAATCATCTAGTAAACGTAATTCTAAAATCAATAACCTTTGTTCTTCCCCACACACAGCTAACAGCTCAGCCTGCTTTTAGCTTTTCTTTAAACTGGCATAAAAAAAATCAGATGGCTGTTGGTTGATTTACAACACTAGTAATCCCTTTAAACCTATGAGTTAATCAGAGACTATTGAGGCACGAGAGCAAGTACACGCCTGTTAAGACAAGATTCAATAATACCTGGAAAGGATATCCCCATTTGCTTTCATCTGTATTCATATTTTGATAACATTAAACGTAGCACTCTTAACCCTTTCAAGGCTAACCTTGGGCAGAAATCCAAGGGGGAGATCCATGAACACCTCTCCCTGCAAGGGCAAAGCAATTTTTCTTTTTTTTTCTTCTAAATCAGTGGTTCTTGATTTTTTTCTTCTGCTCCAATAATAATGTAATAATAATAATAATGTCACAAATTTCCTGTAAAAAATTACAGATACGTAAATTTTAGGCCATTTTCTAAAATCTTGATAATTTCTTTTTTGTGTGAAATTCACTGACAACAATGCAATGACCTCATAAGTTTTATACCTCAGAAAGTTGATGAGTTAAGCATTTGTTACTATGGAATCTACAGTAAAATTATTAATTAATAGTACTGTGTAATTAGGAATTAATCAGTCAAGACTTAATATGACTCAGCTTTGGGCCACAGAATACTTTTAACACTTCCAACACAAGTTCTGAATTGCCCCTCCCTGTATATTCAAATTGATGCCTTGTGTGTGAGTGTGTGTGTGGGGGGGTATATTTAGAATCACTGATCTAGAGGGAGGAATCTTATGAAAAAAAAAAAACCCTGGAAATTCAAGTAATCATAAATTAACTTTGAAATCAAAGTTTTATTATTTGTTTTTCATCTAATAAGATGTCTTCTGTCTTATTCTTTATAATTCTTTTTACTTATTGCTTCTGCAGTAGATTTCTTGGATTACTTTTCCCACTTCACTCTTTCGCCAATTCTAGTGCTAGAAAAAATGTAAGCGGAAATGCTAGATTGTATACTTCCTTGTTTTGGAGATTTGAAATTTGTTTTGTTCTGTTTTTGTTTTGTTGTTTTGTTTTTTTTCGTAAAAATGATTTTTCTTCATTTGGACCCACCTCTTGCTAAAAATCCTAGATCAGCCTCTCAGCTTATTAAGATGCATAATGATTTTAAAATAATTTTTTAAAGTGTGTACAAAAAAGCCAAAAACATGTTGAATTTTATTTAATGGTTAAAAACAACTATTCTTTTCTTAAGTTATGAATTTTCAATATTTTAAAGAACCAAAATCATGACAGGATACATTTATCCCAATGGACATTTAAACTGAAAAAGAAAATCACTTTTACTAACTATTCACGATGCACACACATCACCAGTAGACTTTATATATATATATATATATATATATATATATATATATATATATATATATATATATAAAAATTCTTAGAAATCATTAAAATATTGGGATAAATAGGTCTCAGGTATATCAAAAGAGTTAAACATTATGTCTATGAGGGGAGATCAATAACCAGACATGTAGTAATGAGCTGAATTCTGATCTGAAATTTTCACTGTATAATGTTTGGATTGATTAATATTTATCACTGAATTATCATTGATGAGAAAAGGGTGATTATTTTGAAAACTAAATATTTTTTGGGTAAAATAAGAAATTTTTTTGTCATTTGGCCAAGGATGTTGATGCATCAATGTACTAGTGGGAAAATAGAATTCTGGGCTTTCTACTTATCAAAGAAATCTGAAGTACACTGAAGGTAAGTTATGAGGTCTCTATGTGACCTTATCAACAGAGTCTTGAAAGCTATGCTTCAAGCAGTTTTGCATATATTGTGCTGCAAAATACCAGTTACATTTTCAGAATAAGCAGCCCATGATATTATATAATATTCTCCTCGACAGATGACTTATATAAATGTACTAGTACATACAAAGAATTATTTTGGACAAATGAACAATAATGTTGTGTTCAGGTGGCATCTTTTTCTTTCCTTATCAGACCTGGGTTTCTACAGCGTATCCCTGTTGAACTCGGCACTGGTTTTATTTATACAATGATGTGGCTCCCAAAGCTCAACAGAGACACATATGGAAATCCAGACCTGATAAGCAAAGGAAAAGATATCACCTGAATCCAATGTTGTAAGTGTTGCTACCATTCGAGGAAAATTCTGTTTACCACTGTTACATTCGGATAGTACACCTAAAGAGGAAGATAAATTGGATCTTCCGAAACATCATATTAACAATATAAACAAGAAGGAGTTCACTTATCCGAAAACTCTTTGTATGTATAAATGTCATCAAATATTTGCTGAATGTTTTTGACCTTTCTAGAGTGATCATACGAGACAATCAGTTTGAGATAAACAAATATTTTTCTAATCTTTAGTCAGCAATCAAAACAATATAAATGACATTAAGATCTTGAAATATCTAATCACAAAATTGTAGCATTTCTAGCATAAAATTCATAAAAGAAGATGGTATTATTAACAACATATGGATTGACACTTCTTCCAAGGACCAGAATATCTATGCGCTTTGCCAAGAGTCAAAGTGTCACTCTTGGCCCTCTCCCTAAGTGCTCTCTCCCTAGGATCAATGTGACACTGCCCAGCCCTCTCCCTAGGACCAAAATATAGTATCAATGCGTAGTATCTGTTTGTAGTACACACTTTAGTAGCTTTGTACTGGTGCAATAATGTAGCCATGATGGCTTACTGAGATTCAGTATTGCTAAGCGCATGGGCCCTAGCATTCGTTCTATGGCCTCAAGAAATAACTCTTGCCCAGTCTTGAGGCAGCACTGTCCTATCGCATTACAAGGGATGGGTTGGGCTTGGTCTGATTCCTTTGCAACATTAGTTGTGGGGACTGGAGCAATTTTTGCAGTTCTCCCGTAACTGGAAACCCACATTAAAAATGACATTGTGTCACATCTTGCTCTAGTGGGGAAGTAAGTAAATACAATCAAAGTGTAGTATCTGCGGGTTCTGCAGGAATGAAAAGTCACACTGCTCATTATACAGACAGATTCTTCTTAGTCAGTACCAAGTAACTATTTACAAATGATAGAGCCAAAGGAAAAAACATTTTTTTTAAAGATCCCTTACCCTCAGAGGATGCAAAAGTTTTTAAAAAACAGTCACGTAATTCATAACACAGTGAGCCCCCCCCCCAAGTTGTGAGGAAAAAAAAAAAAGAAAACTGTCAATAACTGGTAATGCTCTTAGAATACTGTACAACTTCTGCCGTTTGTGAATAACTTATTTAATCTTTCAGCAGGAATGACTTTTCTGTTTCAACACTTATAGACACCAGTTTTCATAGAAATAATCAACTAATAAAAAAACTAGCAACAAAGGGTTTGAAAAAAGTTAGTTTTTTCTAAACTTTAAAAAGGGGAACCAAGATATTAAAAATATCTGACCACAGCTAAGATTAATTCAATCTCTAAAGAGTAGAGTTTAATCGAATCATAAAGGGTAACAATCAGAAAAAAGAGCATTAGTATGAAGAGAACGCAAGCAACCTCAGCTGCAATTCAAACTTGTAGCTTGATAACCATTATACCACCGAGCACCTCCACACAGAGATAGTGTTTTCTTTCCTCATATGAGATATATATGTATATTTCTTATAGTAGAGTGCTCTGGGTAAGTGTTAATGATGTTTCAGCTTCTAAACCATGCCTCGCCTTAGAGTCATCATCCGTTGAAGACTTTGTTGGCAGCACTGCTGTTGTTTTCTGCAGCAACATGTGTAAGAAATCAAATATATACACACACATTCATACATATATATATATATATATATATATATATATATATATAACTCATTTGAGGAGAGAAAACAGTGAGGCTATTGTGAAACTAAAATTATATTAATCCATGTTTCTATTGTTGAAAAAATATAATTAAAAATCTTTTCTTTCTGTATTCTTGTTCTTTAGACAGTGTGGACTTTTTTTAAACCTCTCTCTTTTAAATATGATTAATTTACTCCCATACATCTTAACCTTTTTCAATTATAACCATATGTTGTTAACAATGCGTAAAAAAATCTACAGAAAAGTTTTGGAATATTTATTTCAAACGTCACACTTACAGTATTCAGATGTTTTACCAAGGCGCCTGCCATATTTGATACAAAAATGCAGAAAAAAAAACTGCATGAACACTGTGCATCTAAAATGTCATTTAAAATTTTTTTTTCATTCCTATTCAATTTATAGTCCATAAATTAAATGCAGCAGTGTCCCAATTGGAATACGGAGACACATTTTAAATAAAGAATAAGACACCAGAATAGGCTAGTCACTAGACTGCATCAACAGAAACAGATTTCAGCAGTATAACAAGCGAAAAGTATAAATGCATAATTATTGTGCCTAAATATCTATCAAAGTTAAAATACTTCCAGACCATTCAAGATAACAGCAACGTTTTTGCTTTGAGCATTTGGCAATAATTCACTGAAAAAAATGTCGAAATATTTATCAAGGATAACTGCAGGACTCATTTGTTGCCACAAGGAACACCAGGGGTGACAACAAAAATAAAAAAGGCAGAGGGTTCAATTACAGATGTATGGTATGTGATGTCCTGTAACTATTTCAAATCATAAGACTTTTTAGCTTCTGACATATAAGAGTTATAGGCAAACATCTATACATAGACATATCCATAATCATTCAGTGACTAACTCATTGAGAAACAGAAAAAGAACAACAAAATACTGAACCAACCTCCAACAAATATCCACTCTTCAGAAATCACTATAAACAGAGAACATAGAGATCATCACCTGTCACTAAATCATCATAGCAGCAAGCTGGACCCAAATCATACTTCTCACTGCCCCAACACCCCACATGCAACTCAACACCTGTTAACCGACTGTCAGGCCTTCACTCATCCAAGCCTGACCCATAACATCTCACCCTCTTCAACTAGACCGTACTGGTTGATGCACATAAATTCCTGTACCAATCAGGTTTACCAGGTGGTAAACTTAAAGTTACTCAAAAGAAGAAATATCAAAATTTTCCTTCCGAAATCTGCCTGAAAAGAAGACTGAAAAATGATCTAAACACCTCATGATAGATCATGAAGGCTTGAAAATTTGTCTTCTTTTAAGAATATATCAGTAATAATGGACATTAATTGAGAAGAGAAGTTCAAAACATCTGATCAACATGTGGCTGTGGCGCAATGATTCACTACCTTTGAGATTCAGAGTTAAATTTGTTGAAGTTTCCAATCATACCACAGGATTAACAACAACAATATTGTCAAGTCACTGAAGGTGTTATAATAATCTACTTGAAAACAATAATCTGATAAGTAATCTAATGAAATAATTGCAAAATATTCACTCCAATTTGTTCAGAAAATCAAAAATGGATTTATATAACACTATAAGTCTAATTTTGTTCATCTGTTTGTGACCTCTAGGTAACTGAAACGGTGTTTTGTAGCCAGTGGTATTAAATTTAGGTACCCCTAAAATACAATAAATTGAAAAATACAAAAAAAAAAAATCTGGGTGATTTGCAACTTAATAATGATAGTGTGGGGTCAGCATTTGGGCTTACCTCTACCTTCTTCAATATAATAACCGATTTGCCAACAAATAACAATTAGACGCTAATTATAAAGTTGTGTCTATCATTTATTTCATTGCAAATGCGCAAAATCTAGGTTCATTCTGGTCACACCAGATTGCTTTAATTTCCTTACAAAGGATGACCGAACAGGTCACAAGGTATGAACTAAAAGATCCAATGTTCATTCATTGGAAAGAAAAAACAAACCCCTTTAAACATGATAAAAAATTAGAGAAAACGATAACTAAGGTTTCTACTTTTTTTTGCTGTGACCAAGTACTTTTTAGGTGAACATCTGCCAGATTTTATTTTGAGAAAAAACAAAATCTTCATCCTTTTTGTTTGAATTGTTTTTTTTTTCCTTATTTTCTGACTTGTCATTTGAACTACAATTCCTCTCAATAGTTTCAACCCTTAAATCTAGCAATAACAACATTTGAATAGCAATAACAACAACCGTAAAAATACCATCATTCATTGGTTGGTTCATTAGGGATGTTAGCAGTTGAAATTGTCAACTCAAAAAATATTTTCATAATAGTTTTACAGCTAAAAAGTGCTAAAAAGAAAAAAAAAAAAAAGAAAAAAAAAAAAAAGAAAAAGAAAAGAAAAACACCCAAAAGATAATTTAAAAGATCAAAAAGGGCCAAAATGTTTGAGCACTTGATGCCAATTTAGTGATTTTTGGACGGACAAATTTTTATTTGTCACAGACAGAATTCCATCGAAAGACACAGATATAACATCCAAGGGTTAATGCTGTAGAAGAAGACACATTTACTGACTAGAACACTTCCTGATCATGAGTTTACTTGGGGGTGGGGGGAATATTTTCCATTAACTGAACTAATGGAAATTGCAGTATCTAAGACTATCCAGTATCTGTTGCCTCCACAGTTCTCTAACCCTTTGCCTGTATCTTTTCATTCACTCCCTTATCCTTTCAAATCTTCATTGATCGTCTATGTTTCTACTTAAATGTCATACAAACATGATTAGTTTCATAAGCAGTATCTTCCTGCTCCCCTCAGTAAACTACACTTTTTTTTCAGTCCTCTCTCTCTTCCTACTCGTTTATTGAACTACCTGACCTTCCTCTAAAGTTATTTTTTTGGGTCCAGGAGTCACCCTATACAAAACCTAGGGCCAATTTAGTTATAAGGTTATGGTAATTTCATGACAGGTACATAAGATGTTTGTTGACCCTGGATTTGAAGAAATGGATATCATATCCAGCAAGAAAGCATTTTAGGGAAATTTGTTCCTCAGAACAGCACTTCGGGGAAAGAAACTATTTGAACGAAAATTTCAAGGGTTACCTGGAATGCTCGGAAAGTGTGGATGATATTCACTAGAGAAAGCGAATTATATTCTAACTGGAAAATATCTTTTAGCAAGTGAATAGATTCAGTGGAAAATTGATCAACAATGGCTTCTCAAGGGCAGGTAACCCATAAATAAACTTATGATACTTGAGATCATATCTTTCATATCTTAAGGAAGCATAAAAAAAATATGCACAGTTGACAACACATGAGTGCATTCAAAAATGTTTAAGTATTATATCATCATCATCATCATGAGTCCACTGCTAGACAAAGGCCTTTCCCATCTAATTCCATGACGACCGGGATCGTGTTAACTTCTCCAAATCTTACGGGCAAGCTTTTCTATTTTATCCCTGCATCTTGTGTCTAGTCTTTCCTTACTACATTTCCATGGGCATCTATTGCTTAGTCTTTTGCTCTATCTATTGCTATCTCTTCACGCTAAGTGTGCAGCCCATCCCCATTTTTGTTGATCAGTTATATATATAATATCCTTCACTCAAATTCTTCCTCTGATCCATGTTGATCTTTTTTCTTTCCCTAAGAATTATCCCTATCATTGCTCTTTCCATGGCTCCCTGTGCAATTCTAAAGTGGTTCTCCGATTATATTATAAACCAATGACAAATGATAGATATGAAAAATCTGGAACCCTAATGATAAATGTATCATTTGAGATCGTGGCTTTTTAGAAATTTTCCCGTTTGAAAATTGAAATTGTGAAAAATGACAATTGCTGGTCTTATTTGATTGGTGATATTTCTAGAGCTTTCAAAGTCAAATGACATCAAGATAGAGACTATTATAAGTTATTAAAAATAAACTAAAATGAAGTCAAGTCAGATACTTTGTTTCAAGCATGAATAAAGTTTTCACAAAATCCCCAACAACCTCTTGTGAAACCCTGGTTGAGAAAAGCCGTTCTAATGGCTTCTCAAGGGTAGATAACTCACAAATAAGCTTATGACACCTGGGGTCTGTATCATTATCCCAAATCTATTTATGCCGATGCCAATTTAGCCGTAATTCTATTGGCTGCCTGATTACTTTGTGTACTCATCATGTTACTGCTTTGCAAATCAACTAGGAAAGAAACAAAAATACATCTAAAATGAAAGCTCCGTAAAACACACACTGAAATAAATAACATTTTAAAGAAAAACACAGAAAATATAAGCATTGATTAAAAATAAAATAATTGTTTCTAGGTAAATAGACAGTGTATAAATTTTTTATTTATGAAATGCTTTCTTCAATCTGGAACCTCAGTTAGTCTTATCTACCATAACTAAAAAAAACATTTTTATTTCAATTTCATTCTAAGAATATGTCAAAACATTTTTAAGTTTCTAATCATCTTGAAATATTAGAAAACAGATATTGATATAAATTTTTATAATCTTAATTAGAACAGGATAGATTTCCTAATTCAAAAATCAAAGTTATCGTTAATGATATAAGAAATTTGTTGTATAAGAAAGTAATTCTCAGAAAATAGAATGGAGATTTAATGTTTGAATTTTTCTTGATAATGATTGAAATAATGATATTGATAATGATAATATATTGAAGAAATATTGTCTGAGGCTTTCTTTTCTGGCAACTATTTAAGAAAATACTACTTTTTCTGCTCATATTAATAAGCAGAGAAATACTTTTAATGAAGGGCTGCCATATCTGATCATTGAAAAAAAAGAGGGCATTCTTGAAGATATACTTTGGTGCTATGTAACTTTGAAACAGCCATGATAACTAATTTTGTGGGCTTTTGGAAAATTTGAAAATTTCTTTTTTGGATGAAGATTTCAGGATCTAAAATGGAGGACATGTCTGGGAGAACATGGACATATGGCAACCCTGATTAATGGTACAAGAATTATTAAACAATGTGTATTAACAATCTGATGAGTTTACGAAAGAAAAGACACCATCCCAACATTAAATAAAAAGATGTGAAAATGGATCACAGTGTGAGTTTTCTATTTCTCTACTTTCAAGAGGCAAAGGCAAATGGTTTGTGCGCAAAGGCTTTAGATTGACTTTTATTAAGAAATAAAATGGCAAATAAATTGTCATTTAAAAAGCAGAACATTACACACCACCACCTAAAAATCAAGGATGAATCAGCAGAAGAGGATTAAAGAGATTTAAATAATTCTTTCATCTATCTATATTATAATAAACAATATGTTTGCATATCTGTCTGTCTGTCAAAATGAGAATTTTCATGTTGAAAGGAGTCGGGGTGGAGGAGAGGTTCTAAATAGTAACTTGATGAAGAGAGAAGCATAGTGGATGTACTCAAAAAGGTTAGTGTAACATTTGAATAGTTATCTGATTATTTGAGTGTTTGTGATTCAAGTGCTTTCAGCTTTAGGGAGAATTGATATGGATTGAATAAAGGAACGACAGAGAGACGTGTGTGTTTGGCAAGAGACCCTATGATCAAGTGGTAATTTCCGTTATTAGCTCTAGGGCTTTGCTGGTATCTTCCATTTTTGTTATCAAGTGGGGCAGTTGCTTCCCTTTATTAGCAATTAACACAGATATTATAGTAGGGAGTGAAACAAAGAAATTCGCTAAAGGAGAACAGCTGAACTAAGCTAGAATGAAATAAAGCAGAATTGAACTTGGGTTCGTTAGCAGAAGAGATTAAGGTAAGTCTTCCAGACAGAAATCTCGTATTATATGTTCAATATAAGTGCACTGCTAATGATTTTACAACAGAAATGTATTGAAAATTTGGAAGGAAGGAATTGTCAGTTGCCAGGAATTGAGGCCAGCAGTACTCATCAGGGCTATTGTTATCAAGAACCATAAGTTCAATGATATGTCCACAATATGTGGTAGCAGGTGGAGGAAGAGTAGTCAATCGATTCTCATAATTGTGAAATACTGCAATATTCTGCAATAATAATAAATTCATATTTGGCCATTTTTCGCATTTTTTAGCCATTTTCAGCTTCTTTGCAGACATTCAATATTCTATCATGACATTAGCAGCTGGTAAAAAAATTGATTGGAGTAGATGTTATCCCTTTTAATGACATCAAACCTTTTTCTTCTTTCCTATTTCTATTGTTTAACCTTACTCCAATAGACCAATGACTGACTGGAAAGCATCTCATATAGATGAGTTGACAAATCCAAAAACAGATTTTGTAAAACCTTGTGGGAGTCATAACAAATTCTGCCACTAATGACACAGTAAACTGAACAAACAGTACAAGAACCTTAAACAAACAATTAGTTGCTCAAAAGAAAACCATCACGTGACTAACATCTATTTGTAGCAAGCTGTGTTGGGGGGGGGGGGGGAGAGGAACGATCCATCAAAAAATTGGAAAAGGAGTTGATCAATAGATAATGTACTTTTCTTGCTTTTGCTGGGCAGTGATCACTAGTCTAAAGTCTGAATTTTCAAAAAATGAATGTGAAACTGCTCGACATAAAGTGATTAATTTAGCATACACTTACATTGCAAATTGACCCCCCCCAACTAAAAACCTATTTAGGAGGAGAATTTTTAAAAAAAAAACCTTTTTCTAGACATAAATGGAAATTGTTTTAATTTTCAGCCAACTAGCTCCATTAGTGTGTGATACACACATAGCTAGTGAGCCAGCCAGATAGAATGAAAACTGAAGAAACATGTTGATAATTTTGGTCGATGATTTCCAAAATTAAGAATGAACCTCAGCAGATGATTTTAATTTTTCACTCAAGTCACGCCAGAATTAATCCCAGAATTATCGAGTGTTGACATTGTCTTTGGCTTTGTTTATTCAAAGAAATAAAATCAACAGAACAAAAAAGCCAACATCCATTAAAGACTTCCTGAATTGGATTCATTTTAGGTAAAAAAACAACATTTTTAATTCAAGAGATTACTGAATTTTCTGGGAGATAAAACATGCATTTAAATAACTATGAAAATACCATAATGCATTCAATGCACTGGTACTATGACTAGGGGGTCATTTACTGAAGTTCAAAAATGATATCTATGAGGCTTGAATAAGTTGCAGTGGGATGCAATTCCTCTAAATACCATTCTAAATTCTGCGTCTTATTTGCTGGAAAATATAGTAATTTAAAAAACTGATTCACTGGTGGTCCAAAAAAGTTGTATACTCTAGTTCAGCGAAAGAAGCTGACAAGCAACATGAGGTTTAAGGCTCCAAGTCTCCATCAGTAGGAACAATGGCCCAGTAGAGAAAAGCCTCAGTTGAGTGTATCCTGTAATGGACGGTTCAGAGTTCAATTCTTTGGTTGGGTAGTGAATAGAGTTATATATTTTGGTTCAGTGGAAAAAGCAGACATACAATGTTGCAGAGACAAATTAACTAGAAATACAAGACATCCTTCAGCATGAGAACTATCTAACCCCATGAATTGATTGGGTTTGCTTTAAAGTTTCTAGAAGGCAACCAACTATGAGACAGGCCAGAGCATACAACAACCAAAACATTGCAATACCATAAATACAAGTAAAAGATTTTTCTTAAAAAAGCCAAGTGTAATTGATATTGTTAAATCTTCTCAAACTGAAAAGGTTTGGACCAAATTAAGCACAAGCAAATTTTCTCCTTAGATTTCCCTCAAATAAATAAAAGGCAGATTTATATCATGTGTACATTCCCATTGGAATAGCTCGCCAACAGGTAAGTATTTACTTGGCCAAGTGTATCATTTTCCACATCTCATGAGCCACTTTTAAGCAGGTAAACATAGGTTTCATTTCAATTGAGAGAAAAGACCGATTACATTCAAGCTGCTCAGAACTGATACAAGAGACAAAACAGACATTAAAAATTCAATTCCAAGTCTGGCTTTTTAAAACAAAAAATCTTGTAACTTAGTTTATTACGCAAACCACGGACCCATTTACTGCCAAGTATATTTTTTAATATTGTAACTCTTGGCCTGGGTTTTTCTCATAAAATATTGATGAAAATAGAAAGTCTTTATCCAGTAGTTGTCATATCACCAAAATGAATATACAAATTTCCTTTGTTTTCACAAGGAGGTACATTATTCTTCTGCAAGGTGGCAGTAAGAGGAGTTATCTTGATTGCGGCATTGGATTTGCAAGGATGAGTCTACGGCAACACAGTTTCATCATCAAATGTTGCAGTACTTGAAGAAAAAATACTTATATACAAGTGTGCTCTGTTCAATAACTCTGCTTTTTTTTAAACTAGAGTTTATTGCTCCAAATGTTACAATGAATTAGAGAAGAAACCCTTGATATTTATGATGCCAGGCCAAGGAGTGTCCCTTATATATATCCCAGAGATAAGATTTTCAAGGAAATCTATCAAGCTTAACTCATTGAGGCAAATTTCTTTTTCTTCCACTGATCTATTCTTGCCATCTGTTGATCAGCCTGAGTACTAAACAAAATGGTGGGACAGAATATAAACCTTTCGTGGTCCTGAAGATAAAAAGGTGGTATTAAGAATGACCCACAAGCAGATACCAATGCTTCAAAAGTGGGATGAAATTTAACACTTGATGCTTTGAAGAATCAATAAACTGATTCTAGATAAAGAATGCGAAATGAATGATAAAACAGATTTCGAGTCCTTGATTCTGACACGCGGGTCTCTCCCCAAGAGTTCACAGAACAAACGAGAGTAGATTAGTTTTCAGGTCTGAAGTAAGGATGGTGAAATCTCAAGAATTCAAAAAAGGCCGTCTTTAACTCAAATGCTACTTCAGTGAATCAGAGGAACAAAATTAACCCAAAAGTGTCAGATAATTTATGATTAAAACTCACCAATTTACAACCAAATATTTATGCATTTCTCAAATTGTACAAATAAAACTTATATAAATCTGACCAAATCTTTCTTATCCAAGATCTGTGCAAATGAAAGAGAAACCTGTTTATAAATTGTCAATCTCCTCAAATCCATGATAATTCAATTGGTTTATTCAAAGGTGCTAAGTGTGATTTGATAACAAATTCCTATGATCATTAGAAGTAAAATACAAACAATATTTCTAGAGAATCTACGACATAAATAATACAAAATCTTTACAGCAAGATATGCATTCAGGAAAATATAAATACAGTAAATTTGCGATTGATTCAACTCTACTTACTTCACAAATCTTTTTTGCAAATATTCTATTTTATTTCTATGAGTTAGTGATAAAATATCAAAAGTGATATTTCAATAAAATTTGCAATATTTGGATTCATTTTATTCATAATAATAAAATAATTGATATTTTAATAAACTGAATGTTGATGATTAAAGTAACATTCATTTTATAGAGATGAAATGAATATATTATTTATACTTATTTCATGACTATGAATCAGATAAATTAAAATATTACTCATTTTAATTAAAAAATTTTCCTATGACTTTTTCACTGAGCCAGAAAATAAAATTCTGAGTTTTCCTGATGTACATTAGAATTTTTTTTCACAATTTTCCAATGACTTCATTTCCGTTCATCAATATTTCAATGGATGCTTTTAAATACTAAAAGCATCATGTACAGCAAAGTGTCACTCATGAATAGATCTGTGGGTAACAGGGTAAATTGTGCTAATGTGATTTTTAAGGATGCATGTGAGAAAAAGTACAAACAACCATGAATATAATACATAATAGAATAATATGAAATAATAGATTTAATGTAATAATGTAAAGTTGGATAAAAATTAAAGTTTTTAGTGGCTGAAGAAACTGGAAATGAAGAGAGAAAAGAGAGATAAGGATTTACCAACACCAAAAGACCCTTCACTCAAGAAGCAAAAAATATGTACCACAGGTAAAACAGAGGGAAACATATCAATTTTGGAATTCTTGACCACATCACTATTTTTGAGCATTCCCAGACTCCCAAAATAGTGATGATGGTGTGTTTGGTTGGGTAATCAGAGGTTGGGGTAGTGGGAGGAACAGGTGACTGAAGTGTAGGAGAGAGGGAGATAGTAAGAGGGTTTGGACTGCCTCTGAAAAAGCTTGCTGCAGAACAGTAATTTTGCTTTTCATCTCTTATAAAAGCAAAAAGGTGGTGTAAAGTTAACTTTTTAACAACATTTTCAGAGGATTAAGAGTTGGGGGAGATCAGTTCAATTATTAATGATCATAAAATTAATCAGATACTTACTAATTCCCTTCAAGCAAAATCTAAGCCATTCCCCACTTCACTTATTTGAAATATTTGAATATAGTTTTAATATAAGGGCAATCAATTTATAGTATTTGATGTGCTTTTACTGAAATTTTGGACCATTAAACCTAAAGAATTTTTATAGAGATGGCATATTAACATTAGAGGATTTTGGGGAAAAAAGGGTTATTGCTTTGAATGGATCAGATTTTGATTGAATATTTATTGATTGGTGGTTGTGTAAAAGCAGCCATTCTCATCCAGATGATCTATCTTGACTGTCACAATGAAACTTTGATGGAAAAGAAACACGAAACATAACTTCAATAAAATATTTGCCATCCATGGTAGATGTAGGAGGAAGACGAAGATGGTTCACCTGAAGGTGCGGACCAACATTCACATCAATCCAACATGTTACAGCAGAGGAAATTGATATTCAATATATTACAGACCACTTGACCGAAAAGTATCTTATAGAGATGCGTGGATGCATCTAAAAACAAGTGTAGGGAGGAAACGAATAATAAATATTTCTACGCACTCCCATTCTGAAGATTTTATGAGGACTAAAAAGGATACGTGGAAGTATGCATGGCCTAAAGATTTACAGAATGGAATCGGCAAACTTTGGCGGAAACGTTTTGCACTCGCTTCACACTAATGCCCTTAAGAAGGGTATGACCCCCACCCTTAACGGAGAGTAAATGGCAGGGTAGTTGGAGGCCTTGAGCCTGGTGAGACAGTCCATCTTGGGCATCTGATTGGAATTCAGGCCCCATAATTGCTTCAAACAATGATTGGGTCCCCATGGATTGTTCAAGCAATGCAGACAAAATCATTTCCTCACGTGTTGTGCTACATGAGAAGCAACTTCACTTGCTCTTTTCAAGATACTGGATGTTCCGAAAACATACAAGCAATAAAAATTTTGAATAATCGCGACCACACAAATGATTTGAAAAAGATTGCTTTGAAACCGAAATCAAGTGGTTCTTTCTTCCTGCTTGTTGACACACATTTGAGAGAGAGGAACCCATCTGCCTCTGAATCAAACATAGCCAGACAGAGAAGGTCTCATTTGGTTTCCCATATGGTGATAGGATGTGATACGCGTAAGTCAAATCAGCAAGCCTGGGTTCTTGACTACTCAGTAACTAAATCTTGTTCCTTCCCAGCAGGAAAAACTTTTCAAAATTGTTCAAGTGGTCACTCAAATTTTATAGAAAAGCTGCAGTATATCTGTAGGCTCTACTGTTGAAATTTCTGTTATTCTGAATTTTCATCGAGTATATTTTTCAAAACATACAGTATGAAATAATCAAATTCGATTCATACAAATGAATGTATACGAAGCACCTGCAGTACATATTTTTGATAATATAATTATTAACAAAAGTAGACTAAATGCGAGCGAGTGAAGGAAAAAAAAAATAAAAAGAATATTTGTGTGGTAGCTATGGCAACAACAACAAAAACAACATAAATAACACTGACAGCGATAAGTGCTCTGCAATATACTGATACCTTTGGCTTGTTTCTTGTAGGATAAGACAGTGGTCTAATCTGGAAACAGGTGAGTAACCATTAGTTATATATATATATTTAAAACTACAAAAAGTAAGTCATTCAAAGATAAAAAGAGTATGTAAAAATTATGTAGTAATTCAATTTTATATGAAAATAACATGAAAACATTGATTTTCTGTAAAAATAAAAAGGGTTCATTTGGTCAAAAACAAATATGTATGTATACATAGTACATGATATCAATATATTCTCAATTCATTAAAATACAAACAGAAATCAAATAGAAACAGATCTTATCCATTGTAGATTTTTAATCAATGTTCAATATTTGACAATAAATAGAGCTATTGATATATTAAAAAAATCTAGTAATTCTTATATATATATATATATATATATATATATATACGCGTGTGTGTGTGCATCTGTATTACACACATTTATCTTATTTACTGGTATACAAGACGCACGTTTAAACAACAAAAAAAAACAAATTATGCAAATATTACAAAGAATCCAATGTACCACTATTTGACGAGGGAACAGTCAGCTGAAATTAGATGAAGACATCTATATGGCTTGGAGAAGCTGCAGTGACCCGTAGTCCTTCAAATACTATTTTAAATTATACATCTTAAATGCCAGCTAATATGGTAATTTGTTGAACAAAAAACAGGGTCTGTACAAAGTCTCTGGGCAAAGTTTCTGTCTGCATGTTGTCTTTGGTTTCTTCAACAAAGTTTAATTTTTCTCTGCATTCCTCAAGATAAGACTGTCTTTTTTCTTGATGATTTGAATTCAAAATAATTATTGTTACTTTCAGTCCCTCATCCATTCTCAGGTAAATTTTTGAAAATATCTCTTGGACCAGGATGAGGTCAGTATTAAGACTGACATACCAACCAATGCGATCAGAAGAAAATAAAAAAGTTTTGCCCAGGGACTTTGTGTCCAAGGAAAGAACTAGGCAATACATTTCAAGTTTTTGGTATCTCAATAGATAAAACATAGAAATTTCACCTTGTAAAAATTTCAGACAAAAATGGATATGTAAAAAAAAACCCCCAAAAACAGCAACGATAAGTGTACTTGATGACATGAAAAGTAAACGTATATTGGCCAGAACTTGAGGTTTTCTAAATCCTGGTGATAAATGAGAGAAATTCAGGGAAATGCATATCCCCTGTAGAAATAAAGGGGGGGGGGTATATGCTATCAAATACGGGATTTCTCTGTATATAATCCATTATTGAGTTGATTCTAGAGCACAGAGAAAGAAATTTTAAAAACTGTATGCCGCTATAAAAAACAAACATCATATAAAAAAATTTTTTTAAAAAATCCTATGTCCAGTGTACTGGTATTATGACTAGGGTGTCATGTACCACAGTTTAATCTGGAGTGTTATAAGGCTTGGATGAGTTGAAGTAAGCAGTAGTCCTTCAAATATCCTTGTGAATCATTCACCTTATAGAATGGCAAAACCAAAAATTGTCTTCCAATTACTTTTAATTCAGGTTAATCCTTATGTTGAATTCATGACATTATCTGAAAACTCAAGTAGTTACCCTAATGTTTTAAACTAAATGGCTGTAAATGACTGTTGCATTTTACTTATATATTTATTTACGTTTACCTTTTTGTGGATATGTAACTATGAGTGGGTGGTATATACGTTTAGGAGGACAAATAAGCTAATGTATACTTAAGCTGTTCCCCAAATGTTTCATATGAATCTCTCGTTTTTTTCTTTTCTATCATCTGCAAATATATCCTTTGAATATTAGAATGAATGACTCAAAATTGCAGCTGTTACCTAGCATTAAAATGAAAATAAAAGCACCCAATCTTATTCATTCATTATTTGGGATCAAAAATGAGATTCTAGTCGATGCAGGAAAAACAAGCCTGAAAGTCAGACCGTAGATGTTCTAGTTCTATCTTTAATGCCTTTAAAGGCCCTTTCCTTCAGAAGCCCATTCCTTTCAAAGCTCCTACCCTTAAAAGCCCTCTGAAATCATCTTGAATTCAACGCTATTATCCACATGAAACAGACTTTCATTCATATGATTGATACTTGTTTGTCTTCTGATGTAGTAAAATAGAATTCCATGTTCTGAGGACGTAATAATAAAATGTCACTTGAGCAACATTCAATTCATAAGAGGAGTTTGAGGGAATGTTTTGTGGAGATAGTGTGAAGTGATTGCAAAGTCGATTTGTCACTCAGTGATGGCTATTAATGTTAGCAAATCTAAAAAACAACAACAACAAACATGCCTTTACTCAATCTCAGAGCCTTGATTCTAAGACTTATGGAGATGTGGCAGGCCTAACGGTTATCGAAATGGAATCAGCGAACCAAGTTCAAACTCCTGCTGAGACAGTTTGTATTCACTTCACGTTGATGCCCTTGGGAAATTGGAGCCTTTTAGTCCTCAAGGGTAGTCCATCAAAGAGAAGGTTCCTCTGACAGAAAGGCATAGTTGATTTTCTCCTGTAACAAGATCAATCTTTACCAAGTTTGGAAAGTAAAATTTGACTTTCACCAACTGTGATTTGAAATCGTGACCAATTGATTTGTAGGCTGGTGAGCTAAATTGACATTTCTTGCATTTCTACAAAATTCATCATTCAGATATGCATGGACTCATTCCATTCTAATTGATGAATACATTTATACTAAAAATAAAAAAAAAGATATATTTTTATAATTTTTGATTGGAATTTCAAGTTGGAGAAGACTTTGACCCTGCAGCAGTCAGATTTTAAAAGATTGAAAAAGTCAATTTGAGAGCCTAACATTCTAAGATTCTATTACAAATTGCCATATTCTTAAGCTATCAGCATTTCCAAAATCATTTCCTGTTCAAAATCAAAGTTCAGAAGTTTTTTCAAATTCCAATAACTCATCCATGGGGTTACATAGTAATTAATTTTGGTGTATCTAGAGGTGTCTCTATCAATAGGGAAATACAGACATGAATTATTCAATGCTGTGGATTTTTTATATTATCAGAGAGGATTTTCCAAACTTCATTTTTATAAATAAGATCATTCCACTTCTTAAATATTTCTGTGATATTCATGTAACAAAACCCAAATGACCAAATTTGTCGAGCAGGTTTGTCCTGCCACTGCAGGCTACTTCGGTTCCAATAGCAAAAAATGCAAAGTACCAAAGGTCGAAACTGAATCTGCATTCATTCTCAACAAATACAGAAATATGTACTAACAATGCATGTTTTTTTAAAGAATAAATTCAGTCTTTATTTTCATGAGAAAATATTACTCAGAAAAAACAAAAACAAAACTTTCTTTTATATTTTCCTATTCAGACCCCCCCCCTCTCGGAATCAATAAAATCTGATTCTAAAATCTATTTTCTATTATTTTTTAAAATTCTGAATACTTTTAACCTTCATCCTGATTTTTATAATATAATTTTTATAAGTTGGTTTTTATTGCTACTTTTTGCGCTGACTGATTACGCTCGAGCAGTGACTAGAAAGTAACTACTAAAATTAAGATGAAGGTGAAATTAGTCAAAAATTTCAGAATGATAATGATTCATGAATACTTCATGTAATGAAAATAAAAATCGGAAAAAAGTGTTATCGTTTGTTTATTTGTATTATTCTATTTCTTTTTAATGGGTTTCTGAAACACCAGTGAATCAGTGCAATCAAGCAATAAAAAAAAAAAAAAAACTTTAGTGCTCCCCCCGCAATTTTTTTTTAAACAAACTGAACAAAACAATGACTTCCAATGATCTTCCCAGAGAGATATCAACTGAATACAATTCAATTATGTAAAAGTTTTACGAATGAACAATCACATCTTGTCATTACAGGTTTCAGATCAATTATATATTATTGATCAGTTGAAAAAAAAAAGAAACTACAAAAAATAAAAAGAAAGCATACAGTGAGTTTTTCACACTCTTCACTCGTATCTGGAATTGAACCCAAGTCCAATTGCCTCTGAGGCAGATGTTTTTAACCATTATACTGAGTGGACAATTAAAGACGAAAATCAAGAAGTTTGAGAATTTAGTGAAAGTTCTTTTAATATTTAACAGCTGATCAGTTTTAGAGTCATAATATTACATTCTCTCAACTTATAACAATCGAAAAAATTATGAAGCAACATCTTAAGACCCCTGAATGCAACATACAATGAGGATAAAGAGATGAGCAAAATGAGAGGAATAATAAAAACACTGAATTTCAGAACATCAAACATCAGAATCTTCTACATCTGTCTGTTACATTCGACTCCATCTTTCTGTCACTTAGAAAATAAAAATTTGAGGTTGAGAGAGATGGGTATAGAGAAGAAGTTCTAAGAATGAAATCGCAACATCAAGTCCATCAAGGGAGAGAAGCAGGGGTATGCAAAAGGATAGAGGGTGACACAAAGATATTTGCTAAAGGAGAAGGCTGATCTTGTCAATAAAACAAAGAAATGAGAGAGTAAAATGAGGTGGAATTGGATTCTCTTCATTAGCAGAAGTTTTGGGGATGGTCACTCTAAGCAAGTCCCATGAGTCCGCCCCCTCAATACGAGAATGTTTTAGATTTCCACCCCTAGTTATACCATTAGCAGGGTCAGCCTAAAGTACCGGCAATACTGTTTTGTGTCTGAGACTGTAGGGCTTTCCAAAAACAAATGGAAAGAATGGGGAAAATGAATAAATTCAACAAAATAAGAACATTCAAAATAATTAAATTCCCTGATGTGAAGTCAGATTTTCCAGGAATATCAGTTAGTTAAATACTTCCAGATGTTGTGAAAATAAGAGAAACAATTGGCAAAAAAAATTGGGAACTTTTTTCTATCTAATTATTGTTATAATCTTTTTATTCCTATATCATTATCTTCAATTATCAGTCCACTGCTGGACAAGGGCCTTTCCCTCATCTCCATCCATGACGAGCATGACAGCATTAATCTCTGCTGTGTCTTACCTGCAAACTTTTGTATTTAGTCTCTCCATCTTGTGTCTGGTCTTCTCCTAATGTGTTTATTGTCCCAGGGGCAGTGATTAGTCAGCCTTCTGCTCTATCTAGTGTCCATCTGTCTCGTAATGTGCCCTGCCCACCACCATATTGACTAAATAAGATAAACTATACTTTAAAGAGTGCCGAAGTTTAGCCGGCACGGGGAAGTTTAGGGCTAGTCCTGTTCCAGAACTTCCGACATCAATTACCAGAATAATAGATCCAAGTATTCTGAAATTAACAGCTTGTTGAGAATACACAGGCAATTTACCAGCACAGTCAGAAACAGTTATCCAATCAATAATAAATAATAATAAAAAGGATTGGCTAAATTTATGAATAGACAGAAAAAATCAGAGAGAGACGGAAGAAAGCAAAAAAGAATTATGAACATTTACAGGTGGGAGTTAATCCTAGGAGGAGAGAACCAGAAGTAAAGAGTCCTCATCTTGGTCGTTAGAGTCACAACATCTCGGCTGTTGTACCTTTCGGCCTTCTTTCAAGTGTCTGTTATGGTCGGTAACCAAAGCAGATCAGTGCATAATAATGATTTCTCATCTCAGAAATTTAGAACAAAGAAAAAATAAACAAAGACTTGAAGAGTTACTGTATTTGCTGGTACATATGACGCACATTTAGATCAATAGGTATAAAACTCTGCAAATATTACACTGTATCCAATTTACTGGTATTATGATGAGGTGCACCTTCCACTGAAGCTTGAAAGAGACAGCTATCAGGCTGGTACAGATTGCAGTGAGCAGTTGCCCCTTAAATTCCCTACAAGCAATCATGGTAATTGAGGATTTCTCTCTTGCTGACTAAGCATTGATGGGATGAAGAAATAAAAAGTAATCGATGAATTTTTTTAACAAATGAACTCAGTGAAAAAAGAAAAGGGAAAAAGAAAGCCTTATAACAGAAAAGAAAAGAAATCAATACTCAAAAGATTTCACGTTTTCTAGTGATTCAATTTGTTTGAAGGTTTATTTTGTTATATAGAGACAGATTATTGATCAATAAAGGATTTTACATTATATCAAACAACGTGACTTTATGAATATTCCATCATGGTTTTTGATTTGTTTCAAAATAATAGCTGAATACAATAATAGAAAGGGTCCCCAGGAAATATTACATACTTGTGGTCCCTATCAATGTTAAATTCAGCCCTGCTGAGTGAGAGGGATATCTTAAATGAAAAATGATGCAGTTTTAAAAAACAATGGAGATTTTACCTGTGACTGTCCAAGTGTTCATCTGATCCAGAAATAGAGGGAAGGAAGGAGAAGAAGTGGTGGTGGTGGCAGGCAGCGTTGTTGGGTTTGATGGATGGACAACATGAGTGGGCCCCAAGAGGAAACCGGTAGCGGGGGGGGGGGGGGGAAGGACAAGTGACATAATAAGACCACAGAGAGGAGGACAAAGATCAATATGTCAGTCAGACAGAGTGAGACAAGGGAGACAGGAAAGAGAAAGAGCATTGATCAGCAGGTGAAACAAACAAGCTGCTACTAGACAACCCGGCAAGGGGGGCAGGGGGGTCAGAATGAATAGGGGGGTGGCAAGGTCCACAGAAGGGGGGGGGGATAAGGCTGATAATTAGTAAAAAGGTGGAGAAGAGGGTACCTTGTTTATTTCAAGTTTTGAATGAGTGTGTGTGTGTATATATGTATGTGAGTATGCAAGTCTTCACATGCGTGGGGTACGTGTTTACATGTGTTTATAAGAATATGTGTGTGTATACAAATACATATATATATATATATATATATATATATATATATATATATATATACATATATACATATCTGCATGGTGCATGTATGTGTGTATGCATGTCTGTGTATCTGTGCTTGTGGAGTGGTGGGATTGCTCTTTAGTAAGCAACAACTGTAAGCCCCCTAGTCAGTTGTATTTCACCGCCCATCCACCCACCAGCTTTTCACCCCAGATTTCAAAACAACAACAACTTTTGGTCGATCAAACAACAACAGCTGTTTTGATTCTAAACAAACGTAACAAGAAAACCGTGTAGCCCTTGGACACAAAGAAGAAAATGAAAATAATGACGCCCCCCTCCCCCCACTAAAGCTATAAAAAAAAAAAAGATAAACAAAATAAAAACCTTCCTAGTTTTTAATCTTTCTCTTGGATCTAAATTTTTATCTTGTCATAAAGAAATGACATAATTATTGCATATTAATAAAAAGGCTTGAGGGAGTGGGAGAGATGTGAGTGGCCCAGTGGTTAACGGCAGAGAGAATGGTATCGACAAGCTGAGACAATATACATTCATTATGCACTTATACCCTTGGGAAAGGCATATAACCATGTCTTACTCGCAACCAACAGATCTTGAGCGGGCAGGGCAGGGCAAGACTCACCCTACCCTTGTTTTATTTGAGGAAGGCCGAAGTCCAACAATAGACTTTAAAAGCTGATCAACAAAAGAAATAATGTCTGGTTAGTCACTCAATAGAAACCATCATATGACCAATGTCTTTCAGCAGAATGTGGGAAGAGGGTGATCAATTAAAAGGCCGGGAAAAGGATGTAATCAATGAATGAGTTATTTCTCTCACCTTCTGTCAGGCAGTGATTGTTAAAAAGTTTCAATTTTCAAAAGACCAGTGTAGATGCTGCTGGATACAAACTAAGGGATTAATTTAGCATAAATTTATATTGCAGATTGGACCCCCTTCACAAAACCTATTGGGGAGAGCTTCAAAACACAGAAACCCTGACTTTAATGGACACAAATGTTGAAGATTCCAGCCCTCTAGCTCCTGTGCAGCCTTTACGTGTGATACCTATATACAGAGCCAGACCAACTTCAACTTCGGATAAGCTACAAAGACTTATTTTTTTCATTTATTTCTACAAAAATTATATCAGTGGTTTGTACCCTATGGTTTGATTATCTCCCTTAGATTTCTTCATTTCAGAGAGATTCAGTCCAGGGCTGAACTTTTCATTTTAGATGATACTACACAACCCTGTGACCAGTCAGATCACCCTTTATGAGAAAATTAGTGCATCTAATATGACCAGAATGAACCAGGATTTTTTTATGTATTCACAAGGAAATAAATTAGGGAGACTATCCTTAATTAGCATATCCTTGACAAATTGGTCATTATAATATAAATAAGGCTGAGCATGTATGCAGACGCAATGCTATTATTATCAACTTGTAAATCACTTGGATATTTTTCATGTGCATTCAAGGGTACTTCAATACAACATCTGGCTACAATGCACCGTTTCAGTCACTTCTAAGTTACAAACAGATAAATACAATCAGACTTTTAGTATTATATTAGACAACCCTGTGACCCATTAGGTCACTCTTTGATAGAAAATCAGTGCAATCTAATGTGACCAGAATGAAACCAGATTACTTACGAATTTGCAAATAAATAAGAAAGATAGACTACTTTATAATTTGCATTGATTCGTTATCTATCTTGACAAATCGGTCATCATAAAATAGATTGGAGTGAACATAAACGCTGATCCCACAATAATCATTCAATTGCATTGTAATGTTTAAATTAGTGCATTTTAATGGTACCTCAATTTAATAGCTTAGGCTACAATGCACTGTCCCAGCAACTTAGAGGTTACAAACAGATGAACAGAATGAGAATTTTAGTATTACGTATAGATACTTAATAGCATTATTTCTTAAAACAAAAATTCTGGGCCTGCGTGGTGGCTGAAGTAGTTGAGTTTTTCTTACCAGCGAAAATATTGGCTGTTCAAGCACAAGTAAAATCTAGCATCTATTTGGATTTTATCAAGGCGAGACAGGTAGGCCCACTCAACTTGGCACTTCCTACTTCAATGTACCACTTAGTCTCACCTTATTTGACTTTGGGATGAATTAACTGATAGATTCAATGTTTTGGGTTGTTGGTTGATCAAGTATATATAGATGGTTAGAGAACAATGGGTTTGACTGTGATTAGTATGGGTTGAAAAAGAGATGACAGAGACAGACGTGCAATCGTCTAGCTGCCTGGTGATCATGTGTCAACTTCTATTATTCAGCCCAGAGCTGTTGGCTAGTCACATCCATTACAGTTATGAGTAGAGACAGTTGTTTCTTTCTATTCGCAATTGATATATACAGACATTACAGATTCTAAGATTGTAAATGCTGGAACTCTTCAATGAATAATGATAAAAGGAAAATGAAACTCTTTTGTGAATTGAAGTAGAGAAAACTTTCTATACCAAAAAGTCCAAGGGAAATGAGTTTAATCAGAAGTTTCTCCCCTTGAATTACTGATTGAATTCTCTCAAACAAATTTCAAAGTCAAGCTGAGCTTAGTCAATATCTTCAAGTAGAAATTCTATGAAATAATGAACAAAACCAGCATTTGTTTTTTCTTAAAAGGACATTTTCAAGAATAGTTTGATGATGTGAGCAAGTTTGGATTATGGCAACCTGGGTGCACACTGTCAGTAAAATGAATTTGTGAAATATCAGTGAATCAACCTATTTATACCACTAAAATGGACAAACAGATTCCGGCTAAATTCAACTTCGTGAAAAAAAAAAAAAAATTAAAACTGGTCACATGACCAGGCATTTGATTTAGTGACCAATCAGGAGCTACTGGATCATACAACCATTCTTTTATACCTTCACAACCTATGCACACAAACTAAACAAAAACACAACCATTTCTTTGGTTCATAATTCTTAATTACACTGGCCAAAAAGTAGTAAAACTGAAATGGACTTGGAAAATCTTTTTTTTAAATCAGTTCATTTCTTTGATTATTAGAAACTCAAAAACTACCAACATAGTTTCTTCAGTCTTTAAGTTTGTCTGGCTTGTTGGCTGGCTATGTTTATATCACGCATACAAGCTACACTAAAGGAGGTATAGGGCTGAAAAAAAAAAAAACTTAAAAAAAAAAAATCTCCCCAAATTCATTTTCAGCAAGAAGTTCTATTTGCAATGTAAGTTTATGCTTAGCTGGTCCCTTGTTTTTTGAGAATTCAAACTTTAGTGACCACTGCCCAACAAAAGGTGAAACAAGTAACTTATTCATAGATCATCACTTTTTCCATTTTTTTAATTCATCACCCCATCATGGTATGCTGGCACAAAAAAATCAGTCATGTAATGGCTTCTATTGAGTGATTTACCAGACCTTACTGTGTGAATTCGCTGAAATGTTTTCAAATGATAAATTAACTAGTGTAAATACTAAATAAACAACCTCAGACTAATTTTAGAAAATTAACAGAAATCAAGCATAAGGTTTCAGAGTTGAAAATTAATTTTTCATACATCATCAACAGAAGGACCATTAGGGATTTCAAGTTTTCTGTTTTTTTTTTAATCATTCAGCATTCAGTTTCACGGCATTCAGGCTATGGTATTTCAGGATTATAATTAGCAATGGTTGCTCTCTACGTCACACACACATATCTATAAAAGATTTTCCTGAGGACTGGACATTTAAATGAATTTTCCAACATTTGAACTAAACTCATCTCAACTTGTATTACTTAACAATGTGCGTTCAAGAACCTTCCAGACTTCAATATTTCTCAACAATAATCTATGCACATACAAAAAATCTGATTCTTTTTGTATCTGTTAAACCTTATTTAATTTGATGTCTTCAACACAGAGGTGCAGGTAGTTCGAACAGGTAATTGCATGGACTTGGTCAGTCAAGTTTTAACTCTAGCTGCTACTGCTGCTTCTTCATTCATAACTTACTCAAAATACTATTAATATATTTATAGTGGGGTTTAGCTTGAAACAAAAATAGAATCAGATATTCCATTAAGTGATTAATTTCACTACAAGATGGAGTAAAATCTGATAAATTAACTTGTCAATAACAATAGGCATTAAAACACAAAACAAGTATGGACAAGATTTTGAATGTGTAAATAGCATCTGCACATATAAAAAATGCAATTAATGAACTGAATGAAGTTCCCTTTGAATCACTTTGAACATCCTCTCCCACCAAAGGTTCGTTATTTAAACATCCTTCACCCTGAAGCAATTTAAGGAGGATGGATATTTGATTGAACATCCTCTTTCCAAAAGCAATAAAAGGAGGGAAGATGATCAATTGTAAACCATTACACTTAAGGGCAAGTGGGGGAAATAATGAAAGACATAAGAATTTATTTGTTTTATTGACAAAATCAAAGATATTGTTTACTCATATAAATGTATTCATTTTCAATTGTTTTTGACGAAGTCAAAGATACCGTTTACTCATATATAAATGTATTCATCTTTAAATGCTTTAATTCATTGACAAAATCAAAATATTATTTACTCATGTAAATGTATTCATTTTTAACTGCTTTATCTCATTGACAAAATCAAAGACCTTGTTTATTCATAAATGTATTCATCTTCAAATGTTTCATTTTATTGATGAAGTCAAAGATATTCTTTCCTCATATGAACACATCATTTTTTCATGCATCATCGCAAATTCCGTCATGCTACATAAATGGATCAGAATTTCATGGACTTGGATCATCTGGTGAAATTTGTTAATCGAGCACAGCTTCAGTAGAAGAGGTGCTAGAAAAATGGATAATGCACTTGCATATCAAAGATGGGGTTGTCAAGTGCAAGTCCTAACCAGATTTATGCAGGTTGTTTATATGACACCTGAGGAAATACAAGCTAATTAGATAAATCAGATTCCAAATTGATGATATACTTGTATATCAAAGGTAAGCTGGTCAAATCCCAACCAACCGTTTCCAGGTTAATTACATGACACCTGAGATAATAAAAGCTAATTAGATGAGTTAGGGTTAGGGCAGTGATTTTTAAACAGGAGGCACTTGGTTCCCAAGGAAGCGTATAATCAAAAATATAATGATGAAAAGAATCCCAAGATGTCAATTCAAAATGGAGGAGTAATTGACTAAACCAGATATCTGAAAAAGGAGAAATTTGACCAGAGACCCTGAGAACCATTGAAATTAGGGTATGAAATTAATGATATCAAAGATGAGGCAGTCAAGTGCCAACCAAATGTTTCCAGGTTATTTACCTGACACAAAAGTAGTATGAACTAATTGGAGGAATTAGAAGTAAAATGGAAATATCAAGTAATTGTACATGTATTCCATACACATCATTCTGTAATTCAGATATCCATATCAGAATATGAAAAACTAGCCATGACTATTATTTGTTAAATATTGGTGACCCACGGGCATATTTTCTGTAATTTTGAGAGGAGTCAATATTATTTCAAATTAATCAAAAATTGATTATCTAAAATTGTGTTTTCCAAATTACTCTCAGTCTTTCAACCTTAGAATTATTATTAGGAAAAACTTACACAATCAAAATTGTGCATATTCCCTTTGAAACCAGGCCTTTCTGTCTCAGCCAGAGTTTGAACTCAGTTTGCTAATCATATTCTCCATACTGCCAACCGTTGGGCTACCCGCACCTCCACTGAATGTATTCAATGAAAAATGCACTTCGCCTGGCATACTTTTTTTTCATCTAAGAAGTGGAAATATTTCCTGTGGATACATGCAAAAAACAC
The DNA here is from genome assembly GCA_963457665.1 of Thysanoteuthis rhombus. Taxonomy (NCBI): domain Eukaryota; kingdom Metazoa; phylum Mollusca; class Cephalopoda; order Oegopsida; family Thysanoteuthidae; genus Thysanoteuthis; species Thysanoteuthis major. Next base: position 1,453,413 of record OY735222.1, read on the forward strand.
GAGCTATAATGAGTATTAATCTTCAACATTTGTTTCTTTTTATATCAATTGTTTAATTGCTCTTCCCCACTCACTGCCATAGACTGATGGCCTGGGTAGTTATGATGAAAAGCAACTAAAAAATTAAAATGGAAGTCAAAAATGAATGATAATGATTGACAATGCTTTATCTAATAATAAAAAATCCAGATAAAATTCCTGCTCTTAATGATATCAGTGCATAAATAATAGGAAAACATTACAAAGTTCAAATCATACAGATATAACTTGAAGACAAAGAACTGCAGAAATTTCTCTTTTCAAAAAACATCTGCACATCTTCACAAAATGTGTGAATTGAAATATGCATCATAAGTTGAGTTCTTTCATTCTTTCTATTTCCAACCCAGCCATTCAATTTTGACTATCATAATTGGATGACTTGATTAGAAATTGTATTGGCTTCCGTCTTTCATCAAATATCATCTATTTCAGAATACTGAACAATGACAAATTTCAATATAGGTCACCTACGAATTTAGGAAAGTTTCAAAAACAATATTGCCATAATAAAAACGTTCAATACTTAAATATTGTCACTGTAATGGTAATATCATTTGATAACAATAATATTCTTTTCAAGGTGAGGAGATTAAAAAAATGGATTCAACAGCTAAAACACAAAGTTTGTTGGATCAATTCAACATCATTCTTTTCATCTTTATCAACTGAACCCCAACTACTGCTAAGTTGTGTCAACATCCTACCCAAAAAAGGAATCTAGGGAAGGGGGGTGCTAATTGTAAACCATCAAAATTTAGGAAACAAAGAGAGACATAGGAATTAATTCATTTCATTGACAGAGCTAAATATATTATTCCCTTATATGAATACATAAATCTTTGTATGCATAATCTACTAATATTGTGGAATTGTTTTCCATGCTATGACAAAGACCTCAGTAGCAGCAACATCAGTAGAAGAAAGGATGTACACATGGACACAGACTTGCTTTACCCCCTTCCTCTCTTTTAAAGTTTGCTTTAGCATGACAGAAACCAACAAACAAACAGAGAAAAAATAGACACAGGCTTTTATATACATAAGGTATTTATACTCCAGCTAAGAACATCCGCTACGAGTTAGTTATACTGATTTATAAAAATCATTTTGGATGTACGAAGAAAAAAAAAAAAAAAAAAATTATGTCCAGAACTTTTGTTATACTTTCTACAGCTTCAATGATAAGTCTTGCTTTTTAAAAGCATTTCCATTCTATGGTATAATCCAAAAACAGTTTTTAAAAAAAATGAAACAACTTCCATGCACAATGAAAAGAATAGAATTAAAGAAGTGACAGTTCAGTTAAAACGTCAAATGAAGGAAAGTAAAAAAAAAAAACTAATACTCACTGGTTTGGTTTCCTTAAATGCAATAGAAGAACAGCCTGGTTCGTAATCAACAATGCTGCGAGGTTGGATCTTGAAAACTTGGTGATTATGTGATCTAGCATCAGGAGGTGACCACACACTGTAAGCAGAGAAACAACAAAACCTTCAAATATGGCCTTTTGAAATAGATATTGATAAGTCAATAAGGCAACTTATAACTGTATATCCTAGAAGCAAAATCCACAATCTCCAAGGTGACTACAAACACAATCTATCGATAATAACCTTTCAGTTGTTTTAGTCATGAAAAAATGTTTAATACTTTCCTTGAATTGATTGTTATGTGATATGTGTGCAGGCATGTTCAGTGAAAACATTGGGTTAAACATACATTCATCCTATTGATACGACAGGTACCTGGGATAATTTGTATGTTAGAGTCCAAGAAAGCCAACCGCATTACAAGTGAGCTGCAATAAAAATTTAGCCATTTTGGGAGCAGGATCTAGCTATTTAGCCCCTAGATCTGGCTATTATAGAGCTAAATAAATATTTTGGAGTCCACCATCGACCCACACTATAACGAGAGAAGGAGGTATAAGGTTGTTATATATGAAATGTCATTTTTTTACATTTTAAATCTATATAATGATCAATGAGACCTTTGTTTCTCAGTCCGTTACAATGGACTCTTCCCTTTGATGGTAAGAATTTAGTTGATAAAATTATCTCTTACCCACCTTTTGAAAAAATGGACTCTTCCACTTTAAAAAGTTAAGTAACTTTTTAATAAAACCTCAGCTGAAAATGATTATGTATCAATATTTTCTTACCAACGTTGTCCAGTATATACAATAAACCCTCACTATGACAAACTAATAACACAGTCAGTTACCTTCGGATTTTGTTTATATAATATACAATACATATATGGAACATATATTCCAATTTTTTATATATGATATTGCAATTTATCTCAGCATAAAGCTAAATATCTTCATAGAAATACAAGATTATAAGTTCCATCAATTTATTCATCAGGTGAATATTATTTCTATCAAAATAATTTTCCCCTGATGAATGTACAGTTTTTTTAGCCCTTCACAAAAACCTTCAAAATGTAAAATAAATTAGTGTGACTTACTATCATATATATATATATATATATATATATATATATATATGAGGGTATTAGTGCTAAGTTAATAAAAACAGTCTCAGCCACAGTCTGAACTCTGTACACACCATCAGCCATTAACAGAATAAGTTAAACCATGAAAATATCAAAGAAAGATACATCATATTCTCTGCTGAACTTTTTACATTTGTCATTTATTCATTTTGTATAATTCTAAGATGCTTTTGATTTCCACTACTAAATGCAACTTTGAGTGAATCTTCTGACCTGCTTAAAAGTTTTTAAAATGCCAATTAGAAAAAAAATAATAACGGATTTGAATATCAGGCTGCCTTTATGACTTGCTTTGGTTACACAAATTCTTCTTCAACCTCTGATATTTAAAATAAAACTTGAATGGTACTTCTAGTTTTTATCTACTTGAGATCAACCTTAAACAGACAATGGTAAACAAAAAAAACCTTAGAAATTTTTTACAAGATAGTTTCTCATTTCAAATTTTTGCTTTGAGAATAGATCTCTAATCTGGAGTAATAAAAAGATAATAGGTCTGTTTTTCAACAAATTGTTTTCTTTCTTACAATTTTTTTCCAGGCCAACCACAGTGGTAGGACTTTGGATTAGAGGCCTTGAAGTTTGTGGCTTTAGTTCCAAAACTGCATTAGTAGTTGAAGGTTTAACAGAGATTCTAAGTACACACAAAGTTTTATCAGTGATAAAATTCCTGATATCTACGAGACATAGCTATCCAATCTACTTCCGGGTCCTCATGAATTTTTAAGAATACTACTGTATTATATCAGTTTCTTGAATATGAACTTTCTGACAACTCATCATATATACAAGTCAGATTATGCTGGGCATTTTCTTTGTGGATTTACAAAGGTTTTTTCTTAGATTGTGATTTAGAAAAATTACTTCATTAGTATAAGTTGAATATATCAAAATATCTTCTTCAGAGCAATTGATACAAAATATATTGAACTTATGCAAGCTCAGTATATTTTGAATGACCTTGTCAGGTTTATTTTCAATTGCCATAGAAGGGTCACTTCATCATCATTGTAAACTTGCCTCTCCTATAACCTTGAGCTCAAGAATTGAGTTTGTGAAAACCCCAACTCCTTTATTGTGATGATCATCAAAGAAAATCTAATCTTTCTTATGGTATCAAAATACTAAAAGTTGAAATTATTGCCTTCCTATAAGTTGATAGATCCAGAGTATATCAGGGCAGGTGAATAGAAATAAATTAAATACTCTCTGAAAAATTGTTCCCTCTGTCTACCGTATCAGCAGAAATTAGCCTTGATCACTACCATTGAGAGGTGTTGATAAAAAAACATGTAAAACAGGGTCCACACATTCTTTAACACTCTTTTAAAACAATTAACAAAATAATATCTTTTCTTAGAAGTTGCAATTTTGGTAATAATTGTAAGAATATGTCAAAGTTAGTCTTAAAAAACAAAAATAATTTTGTGTACTGATACTCGATTTCTAAGTGATTACTAAAAGTTTTGTCACATCTTAATCCAACCAATGAATTTTTGTAATGTATCTTAACATGGATATCCCTTTCATTGCATTTTTAATCTATGATCTGTCCATAACTGAATGATTATATTTTCATTTAAAGCATCTGTCTGGTTTGTATTTCTTTTGCCTGTAGTTTACAGTTATATCTGACTTAGTTGTTTCAATTTAACAACACCAAATCCTCAAACAATGAAAATAAATATAAATTAGCATCATGTCTCAAGCTTCTTCAATTTTGTGATACCAGATCCCAAAATTTAGCAATAAAAGGTTCCCAGGCTATGAACTGTCCAGCTATCAATAGTTCGCTGACAAATGGGTATCGCTTTCAATTGTGGGCTACCAATGTTCTGTAATCCCAGCTTCACAGTTGCCATATCTACCTCCAAGCTCAAGAGGAGAATTGTTTGAGTCATCAACTCATAAAAACCTTCTAGCTACTGAAACCACAGCCGAACGTTTGCTGCCTCATGATCCACAAGGAGTCTGCAGGAATAAACATTTAAGTGAGTAATATATTCGCAGATACTTTCTAATTCTGAGATTCCATAAATTGTTCAGACAAACGATCTCATTTTTTGTTGTGACATAATGTTTCAGATGATCCATTATCTAGTTTTCTTCAGATCAGTACTCCGAACAACTCTTTGAATCAATTATCAATAACTTTGAAGAGATTCAATCACCTTCCAAAGTTTTTTTCAGATAATTTAAGCTCTTCTACATATCCTTGATGTTGTCGGTCTGGTACATAAGTCGGGAGAGCAAGGATTCCAGTACCACATGATTTTCTTCACTTAGCAAAGTTGGTGGAAGAGAACTACCTTATATTTAGTGTGGAATCATCAGAGTATTTTAGTGATATAATTTATGTTGGTGTACATACAGCTGCTGAAATGGATTGAGCCAGTTGATGACTTGGTTCTGTCATGTAATTTCTCTAATTAAACACCTGATGAGGGCTGAAGAATGGATCAGCCAGAACATTGTATCTACATCAATCAAGGATGGGAAGATGACATCTGATAGTCCAAACAAAGTTTGAAACTCTTTGAATATGTTTGCAGGTTTGTGTACAAGTATGTATTTGTCATGGAGATCTTATGAAAAAAAATCTGCTTATTGATTAACAAATTATGATTAAGGTGGACTCTGGTTACATTTGATTCCATTGGGTTCTGAAAATGAGGGAAATAAACATTGGAATATTAACAGAACTAACCCTAGCTCAAGACTTGATGAAATATTGTTAGCCTACAAGTTCTTTGAAACTAGATAAGAATCATTTAGAAAAAAATCCCCAGATGAAACAGCTAAGTAAGTACCAGAATTAAAAAGCATGAGTTATAAGGATAGGTTAGGATTTAGGAATACCATCGATAGAAAATAGGAGATCAGGGAAACTTAAAAATGTTAGATATCATAATTGATTTAGAATGAGTAGACTTTGATGTATTTTCTACTAGAAGATAGTAATGAAGGACTGAGAGGTCACACACATTCAGAAGAAGTAGATAGAAGTAGATTGAATATCTGAAAATTCTTTTTTAGCAATAGAGTGGTAGAACTATGGAATGGATTACTGGAGTACGTAGAGCTATCAACAGATGTGAATGATTTTAAAAAGAATTATGATGGTTATTACACAACTGTAAATGTTGAAAGCCCTGAGGTGTCTTGATGTGTGATTGTATACACAATTTGTGTCCTTTTTTTCATCATCATCAATCTTTTAACGTCCATCGTTGGACACAGACCTTCTCCAGGATTAGCCAGACCTCTCTATCATGGGCGTCACGGAGCCAGTATTTCCTGAATTTGTCCAGTTCATCTCTCCATCTTGTGTTCTGTCGGCCTCGGTTTCTTATGTGATCTCTGGGGATCCATGTTGTGAGACGTGATGTCCATTGGTTGTCTTTCATTCTTGCAACATGGCCTGCCCATTGCCATTTGAGTTTTTAATCGTTTCTATGATGTCACGGAAACCCGTTTTCTTCCTTAGTGTTTTATGTTTTTCAAATTCCAAATTTTGTTCGGACAAGTGAATCTTTTCTTCGCACCCTTGATGTGGTCAACACCACATTCGATCGAATCCATTCTCCAGCCCTCATCAGGTGTACAGTTTGAGAATTTAGGCTCTTCATTCTTTTTTTTTTTTTCACCGGCAAGTTATAGATAATATGTTTTTCCGAGTTACCATCATTCTGATTCTTAAAATTGTCCGATAGGCAAATGTGTATCTAGTGGTTAATATATTCAGGAATACTTTTACTGTGCAATAGGACATATACAGCTTAAGGAATTCCTGCTACTAGAAAAATATAATAAACTATATATATATATATATATATATATATATATATATAGATATATATATGTGTGTGTGTATATAGTATCACCCATAAAACAGTACACCCTATACCATCTTTTTTTTTTTCAAAAATGGTCTTCTAAACCAAAGATAGCAGGATCTTATCATTTCTATTGGAACATTAGATATTCAAAATGGATGTTATCAGGAAAGATTTATCACCAAATTTTACAACAATGAAACTTGCCGAAAATATTTTTTCGTTGATGTTCACTCATCATTGAATGGCAACAAAGTTTCATTGTTAAGTTTGATCACAAATGATACCTGATAATATCTGTTTTGATTGTAGAATGTTTCATTGGAAATGATTAAATCTTGGTATGTTTAGTTTTGGAGAAAATTAACTTTCTACTAAAAAAAATGGCAGGGGTGTACTCATTTCTGGGTAATACTGTATTGTATTTTTTATTTTTGTATTTGTTTTTGTTCTTATGTAAATGAGCCACATCTACCCAGCAATTTTTGTCCACTAGCTTACCCATGAATTACAAAGGTATCTTTTCTTTTCATTTATAGTTGAAAACATCAGAAGAAAAACTTACAATTTTTTATCTTTTGATGATACAGAATGGCTTCTATTTCTTTCTAAGGATCCACTGCGGCTGTACCTGCTCTCACAAGCGGATTTATAACCAGTGTCATCTGCAGAAAGAAAGAATAATAATGATGAATAAAAAATTGACTTTGGAAGGAATAAATGCTGGCAAATAAAATTTAGTTTGAGTCATAAACAAGCAGAAATAAGTGATGATTGAGTGTTTCTCATTATTGCACAGTACTATATATATATATATATATATATATATATATATATATATATATATACTTTACAACCCCCTATCTGTGGGGAATATGTTACAAGACCCCCCCAGTGGATGCCAGAAACCAAACTCTACAATGCAATAAAAGTACGTGACGTATAAAAAATTTATTCCTATCATGAGTAGAACTAAACAACCTACCCAAATCAGTTTTTTTTCCTTCCTTATCAAGTCGAGAACTTTCACCAATTCTCTTGAAAGAAGCAGTTTACAGAATCTCTTCAGCTTATAAAATATGATACCTAATGCATTAATTTTAGATATTTCTTGGAGTTGGTGACGAATTGTCTTATAGTATTATCCAGGTCTTACAAAAAATTCACCATTGACAAATTGATGGGATGCCATATATATATATACATAAATTGAAACCAGTTACAAATTTAAATTTGCTTTGTGTGAAACATTCATTCAGACTTGTGCTGAATCACATTGGTTACTTGGAAAACGTTGACTCTTTTAAAAGTAACTGATAAGATTTAGTACCAGTCTGACTGAGAGTTTCACACGGAACAAATTTAAATTTACAACTGGTTATGTTTTTTATTGTCTCCGTTTATATTGAGACCTCTTTAAATGAACGTCAACTACAAATATACACCTATGTATTTGTATTTGTATATATATATAGATATATGCATATGTACAATGTTTAAAATGTTGGTAATGATTTGGGCACAACAAAAAAAGATACGTGATACGCATATACCTTAAAATAAAATGAAAATAAAATTTTGTGCTTGAATTCAATCATGGATATTTTAGAAGATTTCTACAAGGTTCAGCAAAATATGCAAACAAGAACGGTAAGTTTAAAATATTTAGACAAGAAGATTCTAGATGAAAATCCTGAAAAAAGTTTATCTTCGTTGCATTATAAAAGAAATAAAATGAAATAAATTGAATAAAAAAGTTTCAAACAACAATCTCCGGACGGCTGGAGCAAAATTTAAAAAGAGAAAAAATCATTAAAAAAAACAAAAAAACTAAACAAATCGGAAAAAAAAGGTAATTAAAAAAATACAACCAAGATTTCTCTAACCACCATCTGCAGGAGAGAAAAGTAATGAAGTTTTCAGACTTATTCTAAAAGAAGCTAAAGGTCTAAAAAGCCACATGCTTAAAACTTGCAAGAACATTTCCCAAGCTTTTCTTACCTGTTTTTTCAACTTCATTCACTTAAAGACCATCTTCAGCAGCTGAGAAGCTCAATGTCAAGTCATTTCCCATTTATACAATTTATGTTATATTTTTATAATAAATAAGGTAAACTACTTTATAATTAGCATTTAATATAATTAGAGTTATCTCCCTCGAAAAATTGGCTCATCATAATATACAGATTATTGGGTTGATAGTGAACCCAGACCCAACACTACTGAGTTGTAAATTAGACAAATTATTTTATCCTCAAAGTTGAACGTTTTAATGGTATTACACTGACAAAAATTTCACCATGATGTGCCATTCTTGCTGAGTTACAGTAAAAAACGCACAAACAAACAAGTATACAGATATCAGATCAATATACGATTCTCATTATTGAAGTGTACCTAAAATAGATCTATATACACACCAAATGGTCATAATTCAGGTGCCTTAAAAAGAACATATATATCATTCAATTTAGACAGCGTAAAATAGAACAAACAATTTAAGAAAATGGGGCTGCTGCAGGAATAAAACCTACCACCGACAGAGAAGCCGCTTCAACATAGTGAGGCATTTACCATTGTACTAAACAGCCCATCAGATGGATATACAAAGGCCAAATAACTGTTTTCAACCCAAATTCCCATCTTGGTTATTCTCAGTCTTTTTTGTCCCTTTCAATGTGACAGAATGTATTTAAGAATAGATGGGAATGAGATCCTTATTATTGGGGTTGAGCACCAATATAAACCCAACACTGTTTTTTGTAGTTTTGCATCAAAAACTAATTAGCCAAAAACATGCTTGGGAGGTCCCATTAGTATACACAGAAAAATTTGTGAGGATATGTTGTGTGGTTCCTGTGTAACGCTGTCCTATATAGATGGACATTTAGGGAAATATGATAGGATCTAGTACATGGATAACAGTAATAATGACATAACTTCCATCCTTACCCTTGTTCATTACATTGCCAGGATGAGTGGGAGGGGAGTGAGTCCCTTTTGCTCCCATTCAAATATAAGCACCCTCTTATATTTTACGCTTGTCCATTACATTGTGAGGACAGATAGGAAGAGAAAGGATGACAGATATGAGAAGAATGAATAATAATCTAAGTGTAGTAGTCGTACACACAAACAAGCAAAATAATAGTATAATAATGATACATATAAATACTTATGTGCATGTTCAGCATTGTCTAATCTCATATTCAAAATGAACTTTTTAAAATATAATTAACGATACGTATTTATATAGTTATTCCTAAGAAGTCAAATTTATGCGACTAATTACCAGTACATAACAATAACCTCGTCAGATAATTATACACTATCTGAAAATCCAGCCTACAGGCGGGATTTTCAGCAAATTCCTGTTGAAGGCCTAAATGGGGACCTCAGTCCCGATAAGAGATCATGTATTCGAACATATGTATTTAACGAATATGATACCTTATTTGAAAATTGTCATCAAGAACTATAAGATCACTTAATTGAAATGTCTGGTGGGACTTCACAAAAGATAGAAGAATAATAGTAAAACATTTAGATGAATGAAAATCAGTTGATTATCTGAGGTAGCACAAATGCAGACTCCACAACACTATTTGCGGGAGGGGGTGGTGGTTCAAAAGCTTATTTGCTGAAAATATGCCTGGGGGACTATCAGTACACAAAAGAAAATTTACAAGGGGATATGTTGTATGGTTCCCGAGTTGAAATGTCGCAAACAGATGAGCTGACACTCGGCGAATTGTAGAAAGATAACAATCATTAGAGTGAATCAAAGCTTTGACGTGATATCACAAGTTACCTAAGGTAGGGATGGGGGTCCTGGATCCATCCCTACTTACTACATATGTTTTTTTACAATTATCTTATTTATTCTTTTACATTTTAATATATCTACGGAAGACCTCAGCTGTCAACACAAGAACAGACTGTTTATCTACAGAACAAAAGGAATTTTCATGATTATCTTTTGTATATATATTAAAATCCCCCAAATTAGCAGATACATACTCAATGAAGTATTTATATATATATATATATATATATATATCTTTAATATACATATATTTATGAAGCATCTTGAATAAAATAGTTCTTGAAAAGCTTTTTTCATCTGACACTCTTCTGATCAATTTCAGATGTTTCATCTTTTGAAGTGTCAGACAAAAATCTTTTTAGGAATTATTTTGTTAAACATGTATCCCAAATATGCATAGATATCCTATTTAATATATATCTGCTATTTATGGGGATTTTAAAATTCCGTACCAGCAAAAGACCCAAAATGTGCTTGGTTAATGTTTCTCTGTACTGATAAACACATTTTTTTTTCTATGAAGTTTTATACATGTTTATAACTTGAATAATGTCTATTTTAATTTTGATAACTTATTTATAATGTAAATTGTAAACAGAGATACCTATAGTGGTATTTATATTTAATACATTAATTAAATAATCAAACTTCAATCAGATTTCGGGCACTGATCGATCAGACTGTTCATCCAAAGGACAAAATTTTTTTAAAAATAAAAAATTACCTGAAAAATTCCACGTTTTCCTTATAATCATTGCAAACCTGACGAGTAATTTTTAACAATTTGGAAAACCTGAGATAAACGTAGACTTCAAACTGACAGCAACGTGTCCAGTAGTAAACGTCAAACACAGGAAATACAGGTTAAAGATGTATGATGATAATTTTAGACGTGGCATTCTTGTCGGCCCAACGCAACTGACATTTCTCAACACCACGAAGTAACCGACAACTGATTGATTTGATAAACATATAAAACTAATCTTCTCTGACCAGTAATCCCCAAATCAATGGGTAATCTTTAGCACCCTTTATTCATAAAAATGTGACCTATGAATATCGTTTTGTTAAAAAAGAAAAAAAAAGATGCTTAGTGAGTCATTCACACAATCTAAAACAACAAAGTGACAGGTCTGGTTAGTCACCCAATAGAAAGTCACGTGACTAATATCTTTTGGCAGAATGCTGTGCTAGAGATCATCAATTTAAAAAATTAGAAAAAGAGGCAATCAAAGAATATGTTATTTCTCTTGCCTTTTGTTGGAGAGTGATCACGAGAAAAGTGAATTTAACAAAATAAATGTAAATGCAGCTGGACACAAAGTAGTGATCAATTTAACAAACCTACATTGCAAATTGAACCCCCACTAAAATCCTACTGGGGAAATGGAACTGATTTAATTCAGTCAAAATATAAGGGTATATCAAAAGCATTTTAGTTTTCTACTTTTACTCTAATGTTTATTGCATGTAACCATTTAGAGACCATCTAAGACTCAATATTATCATTATTATTATTATAATAATAGTAATACATATTTCATAATACTGATCAGCTGTATCTGTGTTATAATGGTGGATACAAATATTGAGACATTATTTCAAACTGGGCCACAAAGCTGCTGACGCTGCTCGCTAAATATTGGAATGAAACAACATCTGACCAAAACTGCTTTAAATGTTTTATGGAGGATGACTTGTCCTTTGAAATAAAGCCCAGAATTGGACAACTATCTGCTGTCGATTATGGTGCCAAAAAACACAACGTAGAGAATCCAAACACTAGCAATCGATAAATTCCGGAAGATCTCGAATCATCGAAAGATGCCGTATGCAGAGCATGGTTCTCAAGTTCCTCATGATTGAAGAGTTGATTAGAAAATGAAAAGATTTTTGATCCACTCCATTTATAAATTGATCTATCAGGACACCTGCTGTAGGATGACCAATTCATTAGTGAATTTGATTTTATCCCTAATTTTGAAAAAGTAGTATCTCTTATCGGATACCGAATATACTGAGTGTATTCCTGAATGTTCAAACACAATTCACAAATTAGCAAATATAGAAACCAACCAAATTTCCAATGAGATCTGGAACTTTCTACTTGTCTGGTCCATCATCATCAGCTTCTAGTTTTGAAAATGGCTTGATGATTACCAGAATACACTTAAATGCAAATCTAGCACTAAAGAGACTCGTATGAATATTATAAGTTACTCCCCTTTATGGCTAAAATTGGCTAGATTTCTTCATTGTTTTAATTTCCAGCTAACTTTATAGCTAAAACTGTTAAGCATGCTCAAAAAATCATATGAAAGCTCTATTAATAAATCAATGTTTAATTTTTATTTAAATAGATATATAATTCAAAGATCATAATGATTTATGCATTCTATCTATTTTCATTATTGAGCCAATTTCTGATCGATATATCATATAATCATACTTTTTGGAGCCTTTGTACGGATTTTCAAGCATACTTGATATTTTGGGAACCTTATCATTTTAAGTTATAAAGTTGGCTGGAAATGAAAAAATGGAAAAAAATGAAAATTTTTAGCTATTTTTAGCAATAGAGGGAGGTAACTTGTCTTTTCAGTGCCTGATCTACAAAGAAAACATATAAGTGGTTTTCTAACATTTTCATAAGAAATAGAAAATCATCAGAGCCTCATCTAAGATTATCATCATCTATAAAAGTTGTCTGTCAATGGTTAACTTACATTTTCCCTGAGAAATGGAAAATCATCGTCTTTTCTCTGATAATCATTGTATATAAAAGTTGTCTGAATATTTCCAAATGTAAGCACCAATGTATTAACATAGAAATGTTCTACTTACATTTTCTTTGAGAAATGGAAAATCAGCATTGTGGCTCAGAATTGAGAATCAAACTGACAACTATTTTCTACTGTAGAACTGAAATAGTAAGGGAATGGTTGGAAAGGATTCGGTGTCTTTGGTGTTGATAACCTAAAGACCTCAATTGTCATCAAGTGTCAAAACATAAACGACCGGCTGAATGAAGTGAAGACAGGTTGAAGTGTCACCCATCAACTTATTTACACTGATATCTTCAACTTATTCAACATCAAGATTATTCATGCAACCAATAAATAAAAACAACCATTACAGAAATTAATCAATAATTTGAGGTGGCATCATTTAATTATCTTCTTTTTGGATGTATCAGAAGGATTTTCACTTTTTACAGAATTTTAACCCAAAGCTCATTTTGTGTACACATCTAAAGACTTTCTAGGACTCCATTATTTCATTCTGGCATTTTTGAGATACTATTTCAAATTGGGCCTCAATGCTACTGAAGCTGTTCATAAAATTCAGGAAGTGGAAGGAAATGAAACAATATCTGACCATATTGCCCAAACTGGTTTAAATGTTTTAAGGGTAGTGACTGATGCGGCCAGAACTGGGTTTGTAAACCAGCATCTGAGGAGTGGGGGAGGGTGTTATACCTGTCTGGGTTTCGAGTTTTTTCTGCATCAAAATCTAATGAAATCAAAATTTTCTTTTATATATTAGTTTCTCAAATTCTTCTAATTACTTGAATCTGTAGAGTAGTAGCTGAAAACAATTTTTTGTCTTGACACTATTTTGCATCATACTGACTCTACACCGACCTTCATATTATGTATCCAAAAATGTTTGTTAAATGTATATAAAATTCACGTACTTCTATACTTAACAATATGAGTTTTGTCAAATTCATTTCCTCTCACATTGTGAAACAAGCTACCGAGGAAAAAAAAAATAATAAGAGATGTTCAGGAAGGTGCAGCATATTAGAGAGAGGACTCAAAACAGTCAAGAATTATAACAATGGTCTCAATTTATAAAGATTTAGATGAATACCATTAAAATCTAAAGTCAGTAACATTTACCTGTAAAAATAAGTTGCAGGTAACTAGTAACTGTTGATAAGTAATTTATTTCAATTTTTTTTTTTCAATTATATAGAATTAGGGGTTTTTTTTTAGCACAGGATCTAGGTTTTTCTTTCAAGGAAAGGCTGCCTTGGGGGACTCTTGTCCCTTGAAATAAATCCCAGAAGTTGACAACCACCAGTTGTCAATTATGATGATCTAAAGCACAAGGGAGAGGAGAACAAGCCTGCCAGCACCCAAAACCTTTTGTGGGAACCAAGATGATCAGAAAATACTATATGTAGAGCATTACATGAACTTTAACAAACATACCATTAGACCCTTTGAGAGGTTAAAAAACAAAAATATGTTTTATACACTCTAATATATAGGAAAGGTTTTATACCAAACTAGCGGGACTTGTGGAAATTTTAAGGGTGTTGACAACTAAGTTTAATTATTATCTCATGTCTTTGCTCTTCTCAAACCCTTTGCACGTATCTTCTCATTCTTTCCCTTCCAATCCTCTTTGTCAGTTCATGTTTGCATCTAAATGTTATCCAAAATGAATTAGTTTCAAGAAAGGAATAAGAAATGAACAAATATTTCTTACAGCACCGTCTCTATCTTTTTCTTCCTAAAGTATTTTACGTCTTCCTATCTCAACCTGCTTTTCTGTCTTTTGCTCATTGTCTCTTGATACCCAGCCAGAAAGCCCGTCTCTCTCTATGCCTGTGTTTTTTTTCCCAATCTGCCATCACTTGACGGGGGTTGAATACTCATTGCTTCCCGGTACATTATGTACTTTAATGTAAAAATAACCACTTTAATATGAATGATTAGATATGAATAATTTTCAGTTTTCGATTATCTGCAATCCACAATACTTTTCAAAGAGTCCTTTCCCATATTGTTCCTATAAATGATAATTTTGGCAAGCAGATGTCGACCCGCTACACTGGAATAGATACAAGACTTCGATAACAAACAGACAGAATGGATCCAAGAGAGGAATAATATTTATAGCTCACCATCAAACAATATAGAATCCAAATCATCGGACAGAGTATATGGACTATTCTCTGGAAATAATAAAAGACATCAGAATGTATAAAAAGGAAGGAAAAGAAAGTTCCATACATTGAATGGAGGGAACAGAAAAAGGTGAAGGTCAATGATGATTGGTCAGGGTTTTTTTTTTTCAGCCTTTTATCGTCAAAAATAAAAATAACAAAAAGGATTCAAAGAGTTTTTCGGATAATTAAACACCTGGTTGTTTAAGTTGTTAACCTATTTGGACAGTACACCTGAAGAAGGCCTGAGAACGGATAGGTTTAAATATTGTGTTAACAACACAAACATCAGGAAGGAGTTTAATTGTCCGAAAAACTCTGAATGTTGAAGAACCTTTTCAAAACTATAGACAACTAAGAAGATCTTGACTGAATTTTGTTACACAGGGTGTTTTAATTCATTGTATGTGTTTCAGTATTTTTTAAGTTTTTGTGGTCCATTTTCTTTTCACAACGTTTCAGCTGTGTACTCTCCAGCCTTCCTCAAGGGTCGTTTATTCTGGATGTATTGAAACTAGTTCCTATCGAGCATGCTTGTCACTGCTACTATGTACACCAGTTTTCATTTTGTATCAGGGGATGATGATCCTCAGAATACGGAGACCCGAAATCCGGACGTAACACGCATAATAGGAAGGCAGAGCAGGCTTCATAAGAACTAGTTTCAACATTCTAGAACAAACAATACCCAAGGCCGAAGGGTACACATGGCAAATGAACAGAGAGAACAACAAAGATGAGGAAAATAGCGCAACTGAACCACATACAATGATTATAAAAAAAAAGAAGGATTTGGTAGCTTCTATAATTCTTCTCATTAAGAACCTTATTCAAATGAAATTATTCATTGATGTAAAATCAATGCCGTAGCAGAGAAAGTAAAAAATATATTTACCTAATTTACATTCAATTCCACAAGATGAATTTACATATCCAGAAAAAAATGCCACATGTCAGTTACAAAAGAAGTTAGATCGAAACCTTCCGGAAACAATGTTTAACAATACGAAAAAGGTTTCAGGCAAAATTGACTGATTTGAAAATCAGAAAGAAATATTTCTTAAATAAACAAATATTCAAGTTGTACTGACATGACATTTTTTTTGTAAGTTATGAACATTCCTACAAGACAGGAACTATAAACATGACAAACGCGGGTAAGAAAAACGGGTTAATAAAAATGAAGGATAGGTAAGATCTACGTGTAGGGAAACATACAGTGATAAAAATAACGATAAAACAATTTTTGAGACGAGCAATCATTACTCAGATCTTTTCAGACTGTTATCCTCATCTTGATCGGTCTTTTTCATACAATATTTCAGCTTTTGTACCCTATAGCCTTGCTTTGTGGGGGGTTTGGGGAATGTTAGGACGGTAGCCTCCTACAGTGCATGGGGGGCAAAATGTCCTTATTCCACAGTCTATGTCGGGGTGGGCTTCAGCACAGGGCCATGTTGTTAATGAAAAGCATCTGAGAGAGGCTGCAGGGTAAAAGTCTGAAACATCGTATAAAAAAAGAATAATTGAAATGGGGATAACAGTCAAAGATGAATTATTATAAAGCACCCCACAAACACAATTTGTAAATTTCAAATATTAGTCAAAGAGGATAATCCATTTCACTATACATACATGAAAAAAATGGAAGAGGAATTTGATTTGCTCTCTTATATGCATATTTTGAAAAACAACACATTCCGAGTGGGGAAATAAGTATAAGACGTATGGTGGAAATATTATTTTCTGAAATTTTCCCCAGATAATTATAGAACTTTCTATTGATGTAAAACCATCCAAAGTGATTGTAGCAGTTGAACACTGCATGCACAAACATACTGCATTTTGTTCATGTTTTTAAGACGCCAAGAGGAACAAACCTCATCGAAGATGTAGTTTTGGCTTGTTATGAAGAGAAAAAAAGTATTAGCACCATAGAACAGATATAGAACTATTGTTTGCAATTTTTCAAAGAATTTAGAAACAGGGTATTAAGAAACAAATAGAAAGGCCATGCAAACTGATCACAGCAGGCCATCATCACATTCTTCAAGAGGCATTAAAAGGTGAATAGGGCTCAAATTACCTATTTTTTTCCATATATAACAAAATGGGTTACACTCTTTGAGCAAAATTTGAAACTTACAAGTTGTACTTGAGGGGGTGTCTTATTATTTCGACCACCTTTGATATTAAATTTCTAAGGGGAAATAACGATAATGCAAACGGAGATAAATGTAAGAAAAAAAAGAAAACAAAAATGGCCGAACACATGAATGTTCAGAATCAAAACGAAAAAAGTGTGGTTGTTCATTTTACAATCTCATAAACATTGGTCAATGCACAAAGCCTTAAAAAAGAACAAGCATTTAATAAAACTGAGACAAAATTAACAGATAAAAAAAATAGAGGTCATCCTCTACATAGCACCAAGTTTGAAAAAGATATTTTGCTCAAAGTTGTTTAACTTCTTTTCTTCTACAATAAGGAAGGCTAGACACCTAGCTTTTTGCAAACAATCCGGCTTTTGAACACACTATCCTCTCTCTGATGCCATCTCAAACTGGACATTAATTTGTCCCACTTTCTGGGTTCAGATTAAAATTTTATACAAGATCTACTTAAAAACAGAGGAACCTGAAAGCTGCACCAACTGTAAACCATCTTCATTATACATAGTTGACATTGTTCAACCCTATTGTTGAGCCGCAGGGTCTACATTTGAGAGGGTCAGTCTGCCAAGTCCACCTTTTCATTCTGCAAGGTACTATTTGGGAGGAGAAATTGCCACCCTATGTACAATAGAGGAACTTATCCATCTTTTGGAAAAGGTGAAAACTTTTTTCCACTAGATCATAATTCATTCATGCCTCATCTCAAAAATATTTCATTCAATGAGGATCAATGATTTTTGCCAGGAATTCTGAGGTTAAGCGTCGTCATTATTTGATGAATTATTAGCACTAAAATCCTTAGTTTGTTTTGACCAATATGTCTCGGCTGGTGGGCACTCCAGCCTCCAAGTGAACAATACAACCTGTAATCTTTCAAGGACTTCTTCATTATTTCTAGACCACTCATTGCACCTTTTTCATCCATTTTCCCAATTCCAACATCATTCCATTTTTTGCATCTTAACTTCTGTTTCAGCATCAATGAAATTATATCGATGATCTACCATGAAGTGATGACAACAGGCTGCATTTAACTCCTTGGTGGTATAACCCCACCAACAATCTGAATATACAGGATATCATTTAGTGACATAGTCTTTAGTAGCATTAGAATGTGTTTTTGCAGTTCAATATTAACACAGGATTTAACACACAAATATTTGGACGATGTAGGGATCAACAAAATGAAGAAGCAGAACACAACGTAGTAGTGATCAAAACAATTAAATGGGGATACTAGTCAAAATTTACAATGAAATATGCAATTCCTTATACAACTGTTATAAGTGTTTTATTTATGAAAAGAAAATAAATAAAAAATAAAAAAGACTGAGATACATTGACCAGGTTTACAAAACAAGTTAAGAAGTGTGGTCCCCAAAAGAAAAAGTGCAATCCTTCCTATAGAGCTAGTAGAATGGATTTTTTTTCTTCTTTTAATCCAATACTCCAATAACTGATCCTGAATTACTTACCCCCAACCCAAACAGTGTACAACAAGAATGTCTGCAATGTTCTAGACATATATTGCTGAATATTTCTCAATGGTATGTTATGACTTGAATTGTATTAAAATGAATTGATGATTACTTTCCGTAACCACAGTCAGAGTATGGGATACAAAAGTAAAGCATTGCTACTGGTTGTAGGACGGCCTGCACTTCTTCTAAGGTATCATACAACTCAACCAGTATTGAACTGAGAATTTGAACAACCCAACAAAAAGAAAAAATAGGTTAACCTGAATAAACAAGGTTGGAGAACTTTCAAAACATTGACATAAAATAAGCAAAAAAAGAAAACAATTAAGGAAAACCTTTGACAAATGGTAAGAAAAAGGACAAATGGTAGGCAAAAGCAACGGGATTATTAGATACAAAGAACTTCTGCTGTTTGTTGTTATTGACAGAGGATCATGCGACATTCAGTCATGCAAAAGTATTGTGAACCTTTCTTTAACAAAACATGCAGAAGTACAAGGATGGATTTTGGGATTTTGTGGTTCAACAATCAAAGCTTATAATTCCATCCTGGGTGAAATGACAGGTAAACATACTCTGCTATAAGTGAACACCTAGGTGTGGGGTAATGATTAGTGAGATAATATTGTTGATCATTACTTCTGTGTAGTCAGTTTGATCCTTACTGGGTACCCAATATTTTGTGCCAAAACCAAGATAAGCTTAGTAAATGACTGCTTTGTTCCATTTGAAATACATATGTGGCGAAGTAAACATTAACATAAAATTGACCAAATATACATATATATCATTAAGGTAGGCCACAGTAGGTAGCTTTCTGAGATTACAAACTTCAAATCTAATGTTTAGAAGAGAATAATTTTTAGACAGAGCTGGGTGAATTTGTGAATAAAAATCAAGATACCAAAAATTATTCATCCGAATGTTCATCTTTTTAGTCCTGCAGTAAATCTCAAAACATCGTAATAGTAAATATTGACATTACTATTAGTAAATTCCAAAGATCAAACAGAAAATGGTACATTTTTTGCCTTACTGCTTTTAATAATGGAAGCTTTTCAGTCAGATATTTGAACAAAATGGCTGATGCTTTTTCTACTAAATATTCCCCAAATGTAAAGAGATTTATCTAAAAATCTTTGAAACGAGAGAAATTTACTGATGAGGTTTATATGTAAGATGTTTCACTATTAATAAACAATGTCTTCTTGTTGCTTTAAAAGACCTACTATATAATAATCCTCAAGTGTATGTTCACATCTGAGATGGAAAGTAGAGAATATAATGTCTAATTGTGCCCAACTCCTATCCTTAAGAAGTTCAATTTGTCTTCAGCACTCTTCCTCAACAGGAGACACAAAAGGTTAGCTGTCACTGTTATTAGCAAATCAAATTCAGTGATTGTCCCACATGAGAATTTTACAGGGCCTCTTATACTTTACATCCTATTTTAAATGTCACTGTAATTGAGTGTTTATGGGTCATATGACATACTTCTATACAGTGAACCTATCGGTATAAAGCTAAACTTGACAGATATATGAAGTAGCAATATTATCTTGATTTCTTTTTCATTAGATTAAGTATTATCAACCATTATTAACTTTTGACTAGTATTTCTTTCATCTGAATTGATTTTCATCACAACCACTTAGGCTGTCAGTCTATGGTCCTTTGTAAATAGTGCTGAGCAGGAATAAAGGATAAGCTCTGGGTGAAAATTGAACTACCCCAAGAAGCCTGGGTATCAGTACCAGCTCCTCTTACTGATTGAGCAATAAAAACCCTGTGTTTGGTGTAAGATAAAATCTAATCTTTAAACCAACCGTTCATTTTCGTGCGATCTCTCAAGTGGCATATTTGTTAATACAATGTTGATAGCAGCAATATTATCCTGATTTTCATTAATTGAGGCATTGTCATTTTTTATTGGAATTTTCTTTCATCTTAGTTTTACTTACTTTTCAATGCAATAACCCCACAGATTATCAGTTAATGAGGGGTCAAGATGAAAGAAACAGTTGCCAAAAATTAAGAGATATGAAGTGTTTCAAGAGATACAGTAAAGGTAGTAACAGTGTAATCACAGTTATGCTTTTTAACACTCATAGTCATCCATAGTTTCCTGTTTCCAGATAAAGTAGCAATCACTATTTGTTTTTGCTGAATTTTTTTTTAATGCAAGGTATTTAATTTTTGAATATCAATTTAATTCTTGCGCCTTTTGATTGTTTCAATATAATTTGAAAAAAAACCCAAAAAACAAACAAATTTTATTGACACAAATGAAAACATAGATAAAACATGAGACTATTTTTTATTTTAATACTTAAAAAAAAAACTTATATCAAGTCCTACTGATAGAAACAAAATTTTAATAGTAAGAGCAACTATCCGAATTATGGGGTAAAAAAAAATCTAGCACAAGAGAAAATCCCCAATTTTTAAAAAAATATCTGGCTTTGTTTGATATAATGTAAAGAAAGAAAAAACAAGATCTGACAAGGTTGGGTTGGAGACTGACTCACCCCCAACCACCACGTCTTTTATTATACACTTTGTTTTTTGTTTATTTACATGAATTGAACTGATTTTTTCAAAGCTATTATTAACTGCTTTTTACATTCTTTTTCTAAATCTGAGAGATATTATTTAAAAATTTTAAAGCAAAATATGAGATCAGGCAAAAATATAACATTTCTGGGAGGATAACAGATTGTTTTTCAATTGACTTAATACAGGAAATGAG
>OY735222.1:1480000-1502500 GCA_963457665.1 Thysanoteuthis rhombus
CTGAAGCATAATGTATCAAGACACATAAACATGACACTGAAAATAGAAAACATCTTAAATTTTCTTACTATTGTGTGAGATATATTTCCAATTGCAGCATAAAAATCATAAGTATTGTACAATTATTCAAAAATACAATTTTTGTACAATCAAAAGTGCTGAAAGAAAATTGTCTTTTTATAAATTTCTTTCCAATAAAAATTTCAGTAAAATGTACAAAAGACCCTAAAAACAATTGTTCTTGAATGAATCAGTATTTTTGTTCTTTGAGACAATTGATATAATAATCATGCATTCATTTTTTGATAAGTCAATGAATCAGATACACCGGTTCTCGAATGATCACCAAAGTTAGGCAACATCAAAACTGGTCGGTACCAAAGCCAAGTAGCTGAGAGCTGTTCACCCAGGGTCAGCCTCAGTCAACAGGAGCTTCAGATTTCTTAAAGTAACCCATGGTAAAATTAACACACCAGATTCTTGTAACTTGAAAAATGGAAGGGTGCATTCCAACTTTTGTTTGGACAATCAAATCTCTTCTCATTCTTGATGTTGCCGATTCATTCTTCAGCCTTTGTTAGGTGTATAATTCAAGAAAAGAGGCAAACCTTCCTTCTCGAGGGTCAAACATAAAATGGATTGAACGAGTTGTTTTGGTAAGATAGATTCAAATGAAATAACCTAAAACCACAACCATAAACTACTAATATTTTCAAAGTGTCAGTTAGTTGACTAAATATAAGAAAATTAGTCATGTGTAAAAGACTAAAGCAGTGAACCAAATTGCAATGCTGAGTGACATTCAATAGAATAAAGTGTTTCTTTTAACCCTTTTGAGACCCCTGGGGCATATACCCCAAAGTTTCTGACTGTTGAGATATATGTCTAGAAGTCTACTGGAACATATTTGTCATGAAAATTAATCACAAAAACAAGAAATGTCTACAGTTACAATATATATAAATATATCGGACAGAAGGATCCCATCATGATTTTGGTTCTACAAAAGACGGAAAATGTTTGATGTATTAAAAGAATTGTTCTTTTAAGCATTAAATGAAAATTTCTGTTTTTGGCTTTTTTTTATACCATTTTAAAAATTCAGGCATTAAACACCTTCATCTCCAAAAGGTTAATCTTCATTTTCTGATTCTAAAGATTTTTCCGATAGTTATTTGAACTATTGAATTCATTCTTCCATTGTTTTTATTGCAACTACATTTCAGCCAATACATTCTATGGCCTTCAAGTATACAATCAGTTGGAAAATTTCTCCAATGGGCAAACCAGTGTTCATTTGCTATTGCCACATTCTATAATGCGTAATGCAAAAATAACCTGGTTTCCTTCAGCAATTACTGCAGACATCAGGGTATACCCCTAACCTTACATCTGCAGGCAAAAAAAGATGAGCCTAACTGTTGGTGGCAAAATATCTGGCCTGTGCAGTGCAATTCTTCTTTGGGTTTTTTTCTTTTCTTTCATGTCTTTAATGAAACATATTGCGGAAAGTGAACTTTTTAGCGAGAGAGCAAAAAGCTGACCATCACCATCATAACTACAAATACATACTTACTTTTATTTGGTCTCCTCATGGGAGCTAGAAACCAAAAATGCCACTAAGAAATTAGTCACTATTCCCTAACAGACAAAATGTCTAACTAGTTCACACAAGAGAGATACACAACAAAAGGAAGTAGGGTACAATTTGTGAAGGAAAAAACCCCAAGCAAACCTAAGTTTTGTTCAGACAATAGAATCTCTCTTCACTATCTTTGATATAGACAACACAACGTTTCGGAAAATCCATTCAACAGTTTTAATATATAGTAAATGTAAAGAAAGAGAATCTTTTTCTCCAGACTCTTTCAGCAACAGTAAAAACAAAAAAAAGAAATGATACTTTTTACTTCGTTATGGATATTACATATTACATATGAAGAAAGGCCATAAAATGGATTGGCCAAAATGTCGTGTTGACTACATCAAAGATGGGAAAAAGAGATTCAGTTGTCAAAATAGTTGGAATGTGAATGACTCCTTTCAAAGCGGTTGACAAAAAACTTTCAAGGTAGTGGTTTCGAAACTAGGGTCCACGGCAATGTTCCCTCTAAACCTGACACTGAATTTTGTGACAGAGAAACAACATTGCAATTATCAAAAAACATTATAGTACACAGGCCTTTACCGTGAATAAGAATTAAAATAGATGTAATCCATCTAAAATGAATATGATTTTTTAATGTAAAAAATTGTTTATTATTGTAATTCACTGATTACAGTCTAGAAACTAAATGGTAAGAAGAAATGTTTCCTTTACTGAAGGATTCCTTGTGTTTTCAAAGTTTTGAAACCACTGTTCTCAGAGAGTTGTACACCTTCACACCCTGTAATTTCAAAACATTAAGGCTTTGCAATTTCACACAAGGAAGATTACTAACTCACAGCACAGTGAGGTGTTAGTCTTCTCCATTCAAAAGCAAATATTTTTTCAGGGCCAATTGCCATATTGGAAGGCATATAAGACCATTACATTTCCCTTTAATTCCTCTCATTCATCAGTTTTTTTAAATTCCTTGTCAAATTCTAACCACTTTGTGGCTGGACCACAAAGGTTACGTTTACCTCCAGGGCCATTTCTTTTTAGGAAAAAAAAAACCAGGTCTTATTGAGGCAAAATCGATCAATCTTGCAGGACAACGGATACACAGGTTGAATGAAAGACAGGCCATTGCCCTTGCCCATGCAGTTGCCTCCCCACTCTCCAGGCAATGGTATTTTCTTAAGGCGGGGCAACACACAGGAGTTGCCACAATGAGGCTGACAAAACCTCAGACTGCCTCAGAGACTTCAACTGCTGGTTTTGAATTTAGGGTTGTCCTACTCCTAAATTGGTTACCTAGTGTACCCTGCAATTTTACCCCTACCTGGCAGAGAAGAGATACATTGATGCCTTTCCCAAGGGCCTGAGTGCAAAATAAACATAAATCCACCAAGGGTTTGTCCATGTTTTTGACCATTATACCTCACTCACATCCAAAGGTCTTATACGCCATCAAATACAGTAATTTTGTCCTTTAACACAAGACGTACAAGCTCACTTCATCACAGGCACAGATCCAGGAGGGGGAGGAGGTTCAGAACCCCCCCCTTCCTGCACTGGGAAAGCACAATTAATCATTCACTCTGATTTTATCTCTCGAGAGTATTCACCAGTATTAGTTTTTGTTCGCAGCCATGACAATTAATATCAGCCACAATTCACGTTTTGTCAGAAGCTTTTTTTCATGCACAGCAATTGATAATAAAGTATGAAATAAATAGCAAAAAAAAAAAAAATTAATTTGATAAGAAAAGAATATTAATAATAAAAGGTTTTTAAAATATACCAAAGAAATAAAATGAAAAAATAGTCAATCAAGTTAAATATCAAGCTATATATATATATAGTAAGCACTAAATTTCAAATCGTTTTATTAATATTATGAGTAAATTCCCATGAAAAAATTCAGATACATTTTTATTCAGAAAAGAAACTATTGAATATGTTTCAGTGGAAGAGACCATTGTTTCAAACAATGGGTAGGAGATATTTTCTACCAGCAAAATTGTTCCCTCCAAATGGAAGCATCCATCTTTGCAGTCAGAGGAACAGAACAAAATCGCACTGTTTATCATCATAGTACATTACTAATACAATAATACATTTAACCGAAAAAGAAGTAAAACTTATTGAAGAGATTTATTTGGATGTCAGTGATAGATTTTCAAGGTTTTGGGGATGAAGATTTTTCATGTATTTCAGACCTGCAGGCAGAAAATGTAATATTGTTCCTTGAGAAATGAATTCAATATAATTTTCAAAAGATTAACAAGAAAAGGTACTAAATTTTGCACTCCCCAAAACATACCTCTTCCTACTCACAACTAAGATACTCCTCCCCCTTCCCCAACAACCAACATTAATTGGCTGTTTTTTTTTCCCCAATTTAGTCTATCATCTGGACATGTGAAAACTGCATTTGCTGCAGTCTTTCAGCATTGCAATAAGTGCTTCTGAAGATGCTGATGGAATTTAGGCAAAATGCATCAAACCTTATAAGCCTCATCTTCAATTTTTTTGGATGTAACACTTTTTTTTATCAAATCTTCCACTTCCACATTGTCTAAATACTACCATATACCTCTCGGTAAAATGTTGCATCTTTCTGAGCTGATATATAGATTATTTCCTTTTTTTTTTAGATACTCACTTAAAAGCCACCGTTGGGAGCCTCTAAGCTTGATGTCAAATCACTTCCTATTTATGCAATTCATTTATCAACTATTTGCTTATTTCTTTACTTTTTATAAAAAGTAAGAGGAAAAGTAATTAGATTAATTAATTTTATTGGTTTTCCTTTCTCTTCACTAAACTTTACCAACTGTTTTACTGGGAGGAATGAAGCCAAGCTGTTTTAGTATTAAAAAAAAGTGAAAATTAATAGATACATTAAAGAACTGTACATTTGTGACAACAATAAATCCAAAGGTGATAAGGTCATTGGAATTAAGATCCGAATACTGACCGTCTCTCTTCTCCCCTCGGTGTATTGTCTTGTACATTTGTTTATACCAGTCGTGTTGATTTTCTCCTTCAATGTTCTGTAAAAAGCAGAAAAAGATTCGTAAAAAGATTACAAAAAGAACCAAAGGTGAGGGGGGGGGGTATTTAGTGACTTCATTTATTGAGTAAGAGACATTACGACGGTCGATATTGCTATTATTAGCGCAGGTTTCCCCCGTTATCCGAAAGTAGAGCGTTCCTATGAAAAACTTTTGTAAGCCTGAATGGCGTGAAGTAAAAAAGCAATTATCATTAATGTTTGAGCGTTCCCAGACATCAAAAAATGATGATGATGATGATGATGATGATATGTTAGGCTAAGAGATTAAGATGATGGGTGGTACAGGAGACTGTGATGTAGAAGAGGAAGGAAGGCAGTGCATGCTGCCTCTATAATGACTGCTGCAAAGCAAACACTGAACACTGATTTTACTTTTTGCCTTTTTTCATTAAAGTGAAAATCGGCATAAAGCAAACTCTCAAAAAGCAGAGGATATCTGTAATACTTAACAAATCATTTTTAATTTATCCTCATAACTGAAATGAAACTTTCAAAATCCAGTCAATCCTTGATGAATATAGTTTCTTTAATATGGTTATTGGTTCAGTCTGGTTTCTATCATACTTACTAAAGCACACTTATGATTTCATTTAACTTTTTGGAGATTCCTGGGACAATAATTTTTATAAATGTTGGGAGATATATGTCCTGTAGACCTTTTTTTAAAAGTCTACTCGAATATTTTGATTCAGGCATTAAGCAACTTAATAGATTAGTCTCAGTTTCACAAACATACCAGAATACCACATCTTACAAGAAATCAATAAAATCAATACTTAAAATTGTTTTATATATTCAATATGAGTTAGATCAGAAACATTTATTGAGTTTCAGTTGATAGTCTAAATCAAAAGTTTACAGCATTAAAAAATCACAAATTGAAAAATTCTCCAAGTTGAACAAAACAAGAAATGAATTTACTGACATTGAAGACTCAAACATTTTCCAGCATTATATATCAAAAATCCTTGATATAGATTTTACTCAGCAAAGCTTAGTCTGATACAAGGCTATAATAATGGAGCACCCAGTGAGGTTACGAGAAATTCAAAGTACCATATCTTATGAAAAAGAGGACTCATAATTTCAGCAGAGAATATCAAATATGCATTTTGCTGTATTCCTTACATTTATTAATTTTTTTTTCAACTCTTCCTCAAGTTTGGACCAATGCAAAGTTTGACAGCAGAAGTTACATTTACCTTTCGAGACATTTTTCTAAAGGGGGGATTTGGGCATTTAAAAAAAATCTTTTTAATGAATTACATGTGATATGATGAGAAAAATTCACTCTCCTTCAAGTATATACATACAGGCCTATAAGACAGAGGGTCTTTTAAGCACATACCATATTTTATAGCCTAAAAGAAGCACGTACTGTATTTGATGGCCAATAAGATAGAGAGTTTTAGAAGCAAATACCATATTTAATGGCCACAGACGGAGGGTCTTATAAGCACACACAATATTTGATGGCCAATAAGACAGGATTATATAAGCACATACCACATTTGATGATCTAGGATAAAGGGTCTTATTGGCCGTCAAAAACAGTATGCACTTGAAGAAGAGAGAATTTTTTCAATCACATCACAAGTAAATCACTTTTAAATGCCCCAATCTCTCAAGGTGGGAAGCTTTTTTTTCTATTTTAACTTTTAAATTCAACTTAATATGAAAATTTGCTGGCTTAGTTTTTCTGCTTATATTCGAGATATTCTTCTTGGAATGAACCCATATCTTCCATATTTGATTCTTAGAAGTTCTTAATGGCAATGAAGTTCCAGAATATTCTGGAACTTTTTATTTTGATCAACTTTCATAGGAACTGGTGCCAAAGATTTACTTCAAAAAGTAACAATCAAAGCAAAAAACCAACATTCATTTTAATCTTTCCCCCCATAACAACCTCACCAAATTTAGTGAGTAATCTCTTCATTGTTTTTATATCCCATTACATTAAAGCAAACATGAATAAAATTACTATTTACCTAACATGATTTGAAATCATAACCTAGTGATTGCTAGGCAGGTCTTTTATCAACAGAGACCAACTGACTAGTCTCATGTATTTATGAATTTATCTATTATATATACAAGACAAAAATTGTAGAATTTGTCTTCAGTCAGAATAGAAGTAAGAGTGGATTTTGACCCTGTAGCAGCCAGGCTTGTTCATAGTCATGTGACTTTATTTTCTGAAACTTGCTACTACCAGGATTATTCCTTGATGCTTTTCTTCTTGGAGTTTTTCCTTTTCTTTACCTTCTCACGACAATGATTATAACACAAGGTCAGTTTAGCATGAGCCTGCACATATATATATGAACAGCGCTAAAGATCACTATAATCCCCACAACTAATGTCGAAAAGGCGTCAGAGCAAGACTGCCCCCCCCTTTAGTGCAATGGGGAGGTGCAGCTCACTGATCCCCAAAGACTGAGCAAACATAACATTACAATACCACGCCTCACTAAACCCTGGTTGGCTATAGTATCGCCTTTGACATTCCTGAGTTTTCTGTGAGAGAGTTGGCAGAAAAAGACCAAAAACTTTTACAGAACAGTTTTTTCTTCAATGCACAAGCACAAAGCAATTAAAAAAAACAACAAAAAACATGCTGTCAAAAAAAGAAAAGAAAGGAAAAAAAGAAAAAAGCCAATAAAGCAAAAGCAGCAAAATAGAAGCAAAGAAATCTCATTGGATAAGTAAAATTTTATATATATTAAGAAAAAACAATATTAATGGCAAATTAAAAAGAAAAGAGACAATACCTCAAATTTTGACAAGATAAGATTCAATATTTTTTTTAAACCAAGATCTTCATCTTTCTTATCATGACATTTGAATAACAAATCCCTGGAAAGAAGAAACCTTTATTTTGTTGACGGAAAGCTATAGAATAGATCGGCCAGAAACTTGCAATAAAAAAATGAATTCAATAATCCAAACTGACTATAGATAAACAATGAATATTGCCACTAATTTAGTTTTAACCAAAAATTGTAAACAGTAACTATTCATGAAGACTAAAGCATCAACTTTTATCATTTGTTACACGTTGCATCAGCTTTTATCACAATGAAAGTGTGAATGGGGATCAGTCTTAAAAGAACCATTCAAGTCAGTAATATTGTTTTTGAAAAAATAAATGATGTCCTACTTAGGAGGGAAACCAATTCCTTAAAAGCAAAGATTATCAGAAAACAAAAACTAGAAGACCATTTTCATGAGAAAAAGTAGGTTGGATACAAGAACACATTGAGAGAAAATATAGCTAACGCACGGATCACCTGCATCCTATCTTTTGTCATTGTTTTTCACGTCATTGTTGGAAAAAAAGGAAATAGATGGAGACGGGAAGTGGAAGTATTCACCGAGAACAAAAGACTCCAAAGATATGAGACTTATTTTGTTTTTCCGTTTTCCTTTTGTTTTCTCAGATTCAAATGATTTCAAAGAATATCTTGTATCAGTTGTACTTGCGATGTCACTTGTCTGACTCTTCCACTGAACCAGAGTATGACTAGATTTTCTCTTGTTTGATTAAGGTTCAAATAATCTGCAAGATCCAAAATGATTTCAAGGAAATATGAAACAGAGAATCCCGGTAATATTATCCTAATCCAATTTTTTTTATTTCTAAACTTTCATTTTCATTAGATGAAGCGTTCTCGATCATTACTAAATTTTTACAAGTATTTCTTTCATATTAATTTCAGTTGATTCACATTGCAAATGGTGAGGCTGTCAGTCTACTGCCATTTTTTAATTTTCCTCTAGTTTTATAAGATTCAAATTATTTCAAAGAATATCTTGTATCAGTTAATTATTCTTAGTTAATTTGTCCTTATGTGGTTACTTGTCTGCCTCTTTGGCTGAACCAGAGTATATGACTTGTTCGTTCTACTGAATCCAAAAATTGAACTCATGACCACCAAACAAGAAACTGGATACACTTAACCAATGCTTTTACCCACTCAACCACATGCTCTGTAGGATAATCTGGTAAGAGAAATTTGGACTCTCAAACCAGAGTTCAAATTTCCATTACGAGGCATTGGATTTTTTTCTGGATTATATGAACAACTGAAATATAAAGAACAAGCTTTATTTGGATACTTTCTGTAATTTCAAGACAAGTCATTAATCTTTGACCAGTGGTTTGAATGACCTCATCTTTTTTTTTGTCATCTTTTGGCTGATCTATGGTACATCTGAGGAAGGAAGGCCCAAGAACAGATCATTCAAGATACTGTGGTAATGACAAATTACAACAAAAAGTGGACATCAATTGTGCGAACAATTCTTTGTAGGTTTTATTAAGAGAGAATCGTTCAGGCTGTAAAGCATGGAGATAAATTGAAATCATTCAGAGGAGAAAGTCAACCTAGAGGCATGCGTTTCTATTGGCATAAATGATTCAGAAGCAAAAAAAATTTTTTCAAATCCACAAATTCAAATGTTACAATAAGAAAGATGATTGGCTGGTTTATTGAAAAAAAAAAAGAAAAAAAAACACAAAAATATATATATCAGACAGACAGGATGTAGCAATTTAAAGACAAGTTTCAAAGGATTTTAAAAAAATTTTAGAGATGAAATACAATGGAGACATGCAAGAGGAGGAGGAGGAGGAGGAAAAAGACACTTATCACAAATATGAATGGAAAGTCATACAGGGTGTGCATAAAGTCTCTATTTTTGTTTAAAAAGGTGTATTAAAATAGAAACTTTATGGACATCCCATAAATGTGAGACAATGTTGATATCATTTCTTTTTTTTTTTCTGAATGTTTATCATGGCTATTGTTGTTTTTATTGAATGTTTCACTTGGAATAATCTTTCAATCTTAGAAAAAATGTGTAAAAAAAAATTAACCTTTAGCACTCTGTAGGCAACTTGGTTTGCTGAGCAAAAAGTTAGTTCTACCATTGCAGGCATCTCAGATCAGCAAATGATAGTGTTTGAATGTTGGGATTATGTGGTCAATTTCAGTCATACATGAATAGACATACAAGTTACAGTCTTTCAAAGTTATTAAATGCACAAAATCTTTGAACACAGAGTGCTAAAGGCTAAAAAAAAGTTTGAGATTAACAAAATCAATAATGTATCTCATTTATATCAATACTAGTTTACCGTAGGCGAAAAAAAATGACAAACATATTTCAGTAATTTTGCAATTGTATTGTACTTCTAAAATAGCAAAAACATGTTGTGCGGCATTTTCTTGTTTATGTTCAATATTTGCTGAACATAAAATTAAACTGAAGGTAGAATTAAGTAAAGTATAACATTTATCAAGATTAACGTAACATAAAATTATATTTCTATAAATGCCACCACGCCTTACTGTGACGTAAGTGTGACAAACAACAATAATTACTAATTATCACAGGTAAAGATGTTTATACAACAGAAGGATAATAAATAGTTATCATTAGAATACTAGCCTCATTGCTTTGTTTTAGAGAGTGGATCGTTAGGATTTGTTAGGGTTATTGTTTTGGGCAGAAATTAATGGAGTTAGCAATTTGCAATGAATGGAAAAACAAATAAATACATAATAGTTTTAAACAGTTGAATCAGAAGA
Organism: Thysanoteuthis rhombus; assembly: GCA_963457665.1. NCBI lineage: Eukaryota > Metazoa > Mollusca > Cephalopoda > Oegopsida > Thysanoteuthidae > Thysanoteuthis > Thysanoteuthis major. The sequence continues at coordinate 1,490,265 of OY735222.1, forward strand.
AGTGCACATGTACGTGGGAAGTATGTTTAAAGGAAGTGCACATGTATGACAGGAGTAAGCTTAAGGGAAGTGCACATGTACATCGGTTACAGAAGTGTATGTGTACGTGGGAAGTTTGATTACACAAAGTGTACATGTACATTGATCACGAGAAGTGAACATGTATGTGAGAAGTTCAAATACGGGAAGTGCACATGTATGTGAGAAGTTCAAATACAGGAAGTGCACACATCCGTGAGAAGTTCAATTATGGGAAGTGCACAGGTCCGTGGGAAGTTCGATTACGGGAAGTGCATATGTCCGTGGGAAGTTCGATTACGGGAAGTGCACATATTCATAATATATAATATAAAAGAAGCACTTTAAATACACTTTATAAATATATAAAAGAAATTCAGGGGTGGAAAGTCATAAAAAATATTCAATATCTTTTATTAATATTAAGTATATATAATGATATAGAAGACAAAATGCGTTAATAATTGGTAAGTATTACAAAGTTGTTAGGGAAAGTAGATATAAGTAAATATAAAATGAATATATATACAATATATTTAGTGAGCAATCATTCGTTAATTGATGTTTTGTTAAAGAGGCAATAGATAAATTTTTTCTATTTTTTAATTAACTTATCTTGTTTCCATACAAGAGAGTTCAGGTTTTCAACCAATGAATGTAAATATTGTCCAAACATTTGGGATCTAGTGCTTTCAGCCATTTATCAAACCATTATCAAGATCAGGAAAAGACTATGAATACCATCCTTTTTTTTTCCAGTTTAGGCACAGAGGTTTTGAATGGATTCAAGATTTGATAGCTACATTCTGTGCAGTGACTAATTTTGCTTTCAGGTCAATTCATGAATTACATTAAGATAATTAACAAATACTTGAATCCAAAAGTTAAGAATCAAAAACAGGTCTGGTTAATCACTCAATAGAAACAGTCACACAACCAACATCTTTTGGCAGCATACCATGCTAGGGGTGATCAATCATGAAATTTGGAGAAAGTATTGAATAAGTTACTTCTCCAACATTCTGTTGGGCAGTGATCATTAAAAATGTCTGTATTTTAAAAATCAAGCATGAATGCTGCTAGACACAAACTAGTGATCAATTTAGCGTAAGCTTACATTGCAAATCGCCCCCCCCCAAAAAAAACTGGGGGGGGGTCACACAACAAAAGAAGACATACATAATGTTGCTCCTTTTTTTACAGCCTTTACACATGATAGCCAACGAGGTCAACTTTAAAACTGAAGATTCCTACGATGACAGTTTTGGTTGACGGTTTCTAAAATAAAATATGGTTGAATATGTGAGATCCCTGATGTTTGGACAATATTTTCTTATTGAATCCAGACATACGTCATCTTTGAATGTAAACAAGTTCTTTAAATGAATTAAAAAATATATATGAAAATAAAACAAGGCTTAAAGAATACTTTTCAGGAGGATCCACATTAAGAAGAGTTCGCAATTAGAGAAAATAGTGTAAGAAAGAGAAATAGACGAAAAAAAAAAAAAAGGACGACATTGTGTTTTTTGTGAAGCAGGGAAAAAAAATTACCTTCGAGGATTTTTGTTTCTGGAAAAATGAAACAATAAATAAAAAAAAAAACAAAAAAAACATGAAGCAGATAAAACAAACCAAACAAAAAAAGCAGAGCCCGAAGACAAACATTTTGGTCTGCAAATAAATACGAAGCTGAGCAACAGAAAAAGTGAAAATAAGCAGTGGACTGAAATTCCAAGAGTCATTGTTATTATTCCATGATTTATTCATATCCTCTTACTTAATGCTTTTTTTTAAAATTCTTTTTTTCACACCACTTTTGTGTTCTTTGAAGTCCAAGAATCTGAGAAAATAGCTTTTTTGAATCTCTAAGAGAACAATGCTTTTCAACAGACGCAATCAAAATGTGACTATTTGTTTAATTATCATCTATTAGGAATCTGTGTGGCAGCCTTGGTTGGCACCCAGTTTAGGTAATGGACAACACCGATTTCAAACTTGGAGTTGAGCCCCTTAGGCACTCTAGTAGTAAGTCCTGCCTCTTTTCTGGCAACTTTTGAGAACAAAAAAGTCCACCAGTTGTGATATCTCATTTGGAAATGATCTCAGAGGACAAGAGAGATGGATTGTCCCTCTGCAAAAACTTTGTCATTTTAAAAACATTCATGCACGGAACACTATGCAAATCTAGTAAGCCACATTCGTGTCCACAGATGACCTCACAGTCACAAACATTGTTGGAATGGAGGGCAACCAACAGAATGTTTTTTCTTTGAGGGAATGGAGGGGCTCTCTCTTTCACATTCATAATTTATCCATTGATTGGATTTTTAAAAAAATAATTGTTGTCAACAGAAATCTTACATGTCCAGATTAAGATGTCAATGTTGAAATTTTCTCTCTTAAATGTTGCAATATTTTTTATTTGTTCAGGAGAGGTTAGGCTCCTACAGTATTCTGATCAAGGGGAATGGCCTATAGTTTTGCCCTTTTCCCATTTGATTAAAAAGTATTCATCTGAATTTCCTTTATAGTCACATTGTGAAAGAGAGAAGTGTCATTGAAAGAACACGACGTAGTATATCAATGAAGAATATATTTTTTTTTTTAAATCATAACAAATGGTAAATATGGATTAGAGTTCAGATTTAAACATAGGACAGAATGAAATTCAATTTGATATTAGATTAAAGTTTTAGAGACCTAAATTAGAGGAGAAAAAATGACCAACAAATGAATTTTATGACTGAAGACAGCAGTACAACACATCAGTCAGAATGTAATGATAATAATAAAAAAAAAAATTTAAAAAAAAAAAAAAAAACGAAGAAGAGGATAGCAATCAAAATAACCCATGGAATAAAAAAATGAAAAGTAGAAATAAACAAAAAAAAAAGCAGCAAAATAAACAACTAACAAACTAAAAAAAAAGCTCAGAACAAACAAAAAATTATATCCAGGAAAAGTGTAATGAAACATTAAACAAATGAAACGCCAGATTAATTATAAAAGAAAATTCCATGTGTAAGTAATCTAAGCAGGAGTTGAATAGAATATCAATAAATACTAGACAATTGTTTTTGTTCTTTTTTATCACTGATTCTCGTGTGTTTTTTTACAAGAAAGACTAGTTCAAAAAACACTAAACATTTCTGAAGACTAAGGGAGATAATTCTTTAAATAATTCGTAATATCGTAAACTTGCCCTTAAATTATCTCCCTTTCATTTATAAGAATAGTTCAAAATAGCTTTCAACGTATTCTCTCTCGCCAACTCTGTCAGCCATAATTATTTTATACAAGGAACCTTACATTAATACTTCGCGTGCCATCTTCAATCAGATTCAAGTTTTATAAGGGAATAGAGGATTTTCAGGTTCCTGTCTTTCACTAAGAGTAATTAACTTTATAAAACATTAAAGCAATTAGAATTTTTAATTTTTTACTCGCTGTTTGCTGATGTATTGTGACTTGAACCACTTCACTCTTTTTACAATTTTAACACAGGTTTTCTAAACTTCTGCTCTCATTCTAGAGCATAAGCTTAAAAGTACTAGGCACTGGTAATCCATTCTACAAGCAGCACCGTCATAATACACTCAAGAGAAGAATGTCATGGTATTCATCTAATCCACAGTATTTCTTTTTTAAATATTGAAATTTTCAAAGTTGAAAGCAATAATGATGAACAGTCAGAATTTAAAGTATTTCATTCTCTGGTGTTTTGTCTCCATTTTACAATAATTCTCTTTTGAAAAAGCATGAACCAAGGAGATCCTTTGCCATTAACATCTACTCCGGATCACTTATTTGCCAGTTAATCAAAATTCACTTCAAAGAAATGTTGCCCTCCCTGACTTTATGTGAAGGCAAGTAAGAGAAGACTAATTTCTTTCTTATAGTCTGCAGGTTTCAGAATCCAAAGACTTTGCAAAGACTTCTGATAAAGTGAATCAGAATTGTATTTTGCAACAGAATTCTTATTTCAATCTAATCGACAGAAGAAGAAAGCAAATAATGACATGCTTTTAATAATTAAAAAGCTGAATTAATGATAAAAATTCACTACTGAAGTGCCTAATGCAAAATAAACCCAAGTCAAACTTTGTGCTTTTCTTTTTGCAAATACATAAAACACAATTCATAACAACAAAGCAAACTTGAATATTCTACAAGTTTTACTGAAAGAGAAAAAAGAAATACTGCATCTGATGGCCGATATAAGATGTAACTTTTATTTAAAAAATATGAGTTTAAAAAAACCTGACTGCTAAATATGAAGATGAGACTTTTTCTCAAGTTGATATTCAACCTTAATAAATATAGACCAAAAGTGGACAAATCCTATGACAGTGAGAAAAATCTTCTCAATAAATAACCGTGCAGTAATTTAAAAGAGAAAACAAAAGTTGTCTCAACTTCACATACAAGACTCAGAGGAGATTTTTTCTACTATTTGTTTTATAGATGAAAAAAAACAAAACAGATTTTACATGCCATCAAATATAGTATTTCATTTTTAAAGACAATTATTTAAGTTATGGAGATGGAAATAGTGAGGAAAAATTTGATTCTTATATCTATTCAAATCCAAGGTACATTTTTTGCAGGGTGTGTGTTTATATAAGTGTGTGTATGAGTGTGGCTTTGACCACAAAACATTCTTTCCCAAGGTATGCCTCAGAAAGTCACTCAAAACTCCAAACATATACAATGGATTCTGCTCAAGTGGAACACATTGGGTTACAAATTTTGGTCACTAAACGTAATCTTTCATACTTTTCAAATAGATTTGTATAAAAATGACTGATTTAAAAAGTAGATTCTGTTCTTGCACAATTAGTTTTACTTAGTAGCTATTCTACCATATTGGGCTACAAGGGGTATTAAATCAACCTTCATCTCCGAGACTTACTCAACACAGGCATTGGAATAATGTTGAATTTTTAAATCAAACGAGTCTGGAGGCAGCAGTTCAATACCACCCCAAAATCTTTGGGGGTGGTATTAAAACCTTTAAGATCCTAGATTCAAAGTAACTAATGTTCCATTTACCTGGAATCCACTGTATTGCAACTTACGTCTATAACATCTTCTGTTTACTATGACTTTTGAAAAAGAGAAAAAAGCTTTCAATCTTACCATTCGAAATGCTAATGGCATCCCCTGCTCATCAACTGGACCAATGCCTTCATATTTCTTGAGTTTTGTTTCAACAACTTTGCTTGTAGTTGTTTTCTGTTCAGTGGGCATCGAATAGTAACTATCTGTGTGCTTCACATTCCCTTCAATTGTCTCCTTGCTGCCGAGATACATGGCTCCTTTGGGAATTTCACCAGCTACAAAAGAAGAACAACATTCCATAAAGGATGAATTGATGGAGAAAGATTCCAAAAAGTTTTTTTTTTCTTTTTTTTTTTTAAAACAACAAATATAAATGGATGAATTGTTTTCTGTTATTGATGAATAAATAATGAATCTTTATATTTTAATCAACCCTAAGAAATGAAATAAAAATCTTCCTTCTTAATTTCAGAAATGACATCAAGTTTAGTCACTTGTTTAGACTGTATAAAATTAAGAAAGAAAATAATGCATTGAAACAAAAGTCCTCCATATTTGACAGCATATAAGACCCGTTTTTTCCTTAAAAATATTAAATATAACTTTTGTTATCCAGTGATGCAGTGGAAAGAACTAAAGGAGTTAAACATAGCCGTGATAAGAAACAAAAATTCAGGGAAATGCATTTTTTTTTTAATATTCACTGCTAAAACAAGTCTTATGTACCACCAAATATGGATGTTTTCGAGAAAATCAAGTCAAAATAACAATTAGAAATATTTTTAGTATATTTTATGAATAATAATAACATTACCTGAATACTTAAAATAGTTGTTTTCATAAAATACTATCATATCAATCAAGAAATAATTTCAAGCATAAAATCGGAGTCAAGTTCAAGAAAAATCCATCTATATTCAAAGGACAAGATCAAATATAATAAATAATCAATAAATGGAAATCATTTTTGATTAAAACTATTGTTAATCTGCAAAAAATAATTTTAAAAAAATATATGCAAAAATTGACAGGTAATAAAATGATCATTTTTTAAACATCAACCCTTTTTACATGTGGAAGATAATCTAAGGGAAGTAACTCAAGCTAAATTCTCGAAATCTTCTTGAACAGATATGTCTCAAACTATAAATAAAATTTTATTATTATAGCCTCATCCCAAAAAGTGATTTTTGAAAATAATGATTAAATCATTCGTTATCAAGTCTCTCTACACAAAACTATCATTATTTCAACCGAAAGATACTAAGCTGATTAAATCTTTACAAATACATTTGAAAATGAAAAAAATATATTTTGTTAATCCCTTTATCTCCCTCAAGCAAAAATTCTTGCAGTCAATAATAACATTCTCACTTTTTATAGAGTTTTATGCAGTGTAGTTAGTTACTTTATAATGGGACTGAGAGTGAAACATATCAGAAGTTTAAATCTCTCTGATTACCACTTTTGGTTAACAATTTTATTGTAATACATTACCATGTCAATAATGTGTCTAGAGCCATAAATATGTTTTCTATGAGAAAATCATACTTTGAAGATTTCTGTTGATTTCACTCCAACAAAGAATAAAGGTTTCTACGTTCAACATCCATCTTTGCATATTTTTTTTGTTTTTTGTCTCTAGGATTTACACCAACCTAGAATAATCTTATTAAAAGTGAATTATCTTAACAGGAATAAATTTAGTCATGATATGGGTAATCTTTAATGTTTTTTGAAAGAGTTTCAAAACTTTTTTTCTTATTGACATTTGAAGCCCTTTAAATATCAAACATGGAACAGAAATATTTATAAACAATGGTGTGTACACCTATTAACAAATACACTCATATGAATCACATGTGAAAAGCAGTTTTTCTCTAAATATAAATAAATATACACACATTTCATGAACTTGGATTCGTTTGTGATTTTTTGTCACAAATTCATTCTATAAATTTGCATTCAAAATATTGAGAATTAAACAACCAATTTTGCTATCTCTCAAAACAGACAGAGAGATGAATATTGAAGATAAAATGAAACAATTCAATATCACCAACTGGAAGAGAAATATGCAGAAAACAGAAGCCGAGTGTATCATTATTAGAGAAGCATCCATGTCACGAAGCTAAGCAAGTAGTGAGTTAGATGGAGTTTTGTGCTGGGGGACGAAAATGAATGATGATGTAGGTATGGCATGGATATGGACGTCCGCTGGGGACAAACAAACGGGGCATTTGCACCCTGATAACACCCCCACCCGATGAGCCAGCCTTCTCACTGGGGTGAAGGGGTTAGAAAATCAGAAGTTTATAGAGGCCAGGGATCATGAGGCAACTATGAACAATGACAGCTCAAGGCGAGTCAAAGCTTAGGCACTCTGTAGTCCTTTACCTGACAACTAACATCTGGATATATCTTCCCATCCCCCAACCCCTGGAAAAGAAGTAGCGGACGCCCATAGGCATGAATGATGGTCAATGGTAAGGATGGTGATAGTGGTAGTGGTCATTCTGGGGCGTATCCAAAGGCAAGGGCCACACCCCACTCTTGTATCCCTACCCATTTCATAAAATAAAGAGCTTTGCCAGCCAACTGGTGCACAGAAAACCAACGATGACCAATTATTTGCAAGAAAGAAAAAATTTATTGAAATATTAGTCAAAAAGCACAGGTCTTTTTCCTTAGTCCCCATCAAACTGAATAATCAGAGACATTACAGTGCTCCCTATTTTGGTTTACGAATTAAGAATAAATTAAAAAAGCTCAAAATTCCCAATGCAAAACTTTGCCCTGACTGATGGCCTAACCCTAATCCCAGGTTGTTAATAAAGACCCTAAGTTCAACAATATATCCATCATCAGAGGTAGGAAGAGAGGAAGGAGAAGCAAGTGATCTTTCTTGAAATCCATTGATTCTCATACTTTTGGACTTTTACGTAGACATTGGACTTTCTATTATGACTCATTCAGCTGTGGGTAGAAAATATTGATCAAAATAAATGTTATAACTTTTGAAGACATCTTCCTTCCTTCTTATTTCTTTTGTTTAACAAAACTGGGACCAGCTGACTGACTGAAAAGTGTCTTATCAAGATGACAGGTAATCTGTCGACACAATATTTCCAAAAGTACCAAATGAATTTCAATCATTTTTTTTGTGGAAAGCAGGGTATTGGGATAAGGAAAAAGTTGTTGAATTTTGGAGAGGATCCAGGAATTTTTTTTTTTTTTCTGAGAGATATTTTTCTTTTTCTCCCCTCATACAGTTCTGAACCAACATATGACTCTTGGCACAATATCTGGAAAAAATTCCCCCATGACATTTCCTGGAAGAGTGAACAATAGGTAGTAGAAGAACTGGTTAAATTTTGAGGTGGGTACATGCACGATTACCTCCCCTACGTCATAATTATCTCTCCATACGATATCTCCACGAGTTCTCAATGAAATTTTGTGCAGGGGTCGATCCATACACAATTACTCTCTATGATAATAATGCTGGCGGAAGTATGTGGTCTCTGAGTGCTCTCCAGTTGTTCAGTGTGTTGGGGACAAACAAAAAAGACCCAAAAGCAAATTTGTTTCATTAAAAAAAATTTTAAAAGGTTGATCATCTAACAATAGCATAGCCAAGCTTGTTTACTCTCTAAATTTTGATTATAACTGAATACAGAGAAATCCACTTATAACAATCATTGACAATGTTATCAAATAGGTACTGTTATCAAAGTCAATCAGTCACAACACTTTATTTAGAGTGATAACAATGGGTGTTCTCCTCTAAATATCCTTTGTTTAATGTTATCAGCCAGTTATTGTTATCTAAAATACCCTGTCACAAAGTGATTACATTAAGACATTTCCTTTGTAGAATCAGATATCAACTTATTCATACCCTGAATGATGGACTGTTTTACACAACATAAAACTGTGATAAGATTGTGTTGCACCAATTTTTAGAATGGAAAAAACCCAAATACCTTGTAAATCAGCATTCAAAATCCTGGCTATTACTTGGGCTCGAATACAAACCCTAATAATACAACTCTCAATGTTGTAAAAGTTCTAAAGTTTATAATGTGAGACCAGTCAAAAAAATATGTCCTCCTCAGCTTTTCTAGACCTCATCTAATTTTTTCATTAAGTCCTTATCTTGTTGTTGCTTGTTGCTTGAGTAAACAATAGCCCAAAAGTGGACCAATACAAAGAGCTAAGATTAATATCTCCACAATGACAAGATGGCAGATGAAAGCCGCAAGACTTTCTTTACTCTACACCCTGGAGATGACACTCTCGGTTCAATACGAGTAATTAAAATAGAAGTTCATTATCAAGTCCAAGGAGATTAGGACAAAGAGTTTTATTCTTTTCTCTAAAAAAAAAAAAAATGTTGAGACATTAGAGCCGTGAATCTCAAACTGTGTGCTGCAAGTATCTCCCAAAGGTGCTGAGTAAATCTTTCAAAATACATTAACATGTATTTTGAGCCTTCAACGGTCGGGTTATTATGTCTGTCCCCCTTCTGCCTCAGAGAAGCCAATCTAGTGGATTTATCACTAGATTTCGTGAGATCTCAACCTTTTTAATGACAGATAAAATGAAAAAGGGATGATACATATGTCAGTATCTTGATATAAAAGAGTCATTCAATTATTACAGAAATACTTTCTTCAAATTCATTTCATACTTACAGTAAACTCCTTCATTACTACTTCAATTTATATTCATATCTAATCTACAGTTGGTTTGCTGCGTAAGTCAAATATACTTTTATGACTCAGTGTGCCAGCATACAATGAAGTTTGAGAACGTCTAGGTGAGAGGAACAAGAATTTTAATTAATATTAAGAGAAATCAACAGAACAAACTGCGTTGATTCGAATTCATTATCAAGTCAATTTTCCAAGATCACGAAAAGTGGGATCAGCAAACAGGGTTCAATCCTCAGCTGAGACAGTCTGGGTCCACTCTACACTAATGCCCTTCTTAAAGGCATGAATCCATCACTTTTCCCTACCTCCCCCAGCAATGACTGAATAATATGACCACGGTTGACTACCAGTGCAGGAGATGGACAATTCTGATTCCGAATCAGGGAAGACCAATCCCTCATCTTGTGAGGATGGCAATAGACAGAGTTGGGAATGCGTTCCCTAAACATAAGGCTAACTGGCGTCTGGTGAAGTTTCGACAGGCCTAGCAAGCCAGACGAAGATTATAATGAGAATTACTCTTTGAGACTTTCCTTGGTTTGATCAACAACGGACAGAGACTTCATTTTGATCAGTATTTATTTTTCAATTATTTGAAAACACTCTGACATTAAAGTTATCATAACGGAAAATCAACAATAAATGATGAATTGGATTTTTTTTCTTAAATTAGGTGCGACAAAATATTTGCAGAAAATAATACACAAAAATGTGAAGAATAAATTTTTTTTTTTTTTTCTTCCAACACAAAAACTTCAACAGATTATCCACAGTGAGGAGAGAACACACGGGGGGTGGGGGTGTCTGTTCCACACAATTACAGAGGAACATAAGCCATAATAGTACTGCTGGGACATGGGAGAATTCGAAAAAAAATATTTTATATTTTACACAGGACACTTCAAACAAATCCAAAAAATGATTAAAGAAAAAGAAAAAATGTCCACAACAGCCTTTAATTATCATCATTATATATATATATATATATATATATACATACACAGAGTAGTAGAATGAGGATTTGCTACACAAACATGTATATGTTTCTGCCCTATTTGGACTTCTTCAGGCAAAATTTGAGATTTACATGAAGAAGCCTACCATACATTGGATGTTACATTATATATTATATTGCATCCTAAATTTGTACTGCATAAGTAAGTATATCACTTCATTCCGTCCTACTGACCGTCCAGTTCTGCATAGGGCAGGGGTAGAGCATCTGCCTCTGGGTCCGAAGCGAAGGTTTCGACCCTACTTAGTAGTACTGAAAGGGATATTGAGTCTATAGCCTCACTGAAGAGTTGTAATACAATGAAACAACTGCCTGTGGATGACAAAATTATCAGTTATAATTAACACTCCCTTTTTTAGGGTTGAGAACTCTTAGGTAGGGCACTCTGCTATAAGCAACTATATATATGATGATGAACCATATTTTTCACATTTATAGTATCTTTAGTAGCCACCAGTATCTCTCCCTTCCTACCCTCTTGTTAAACTACCTTTCTTACCCCCTATCCTTCCATAACTTCTTATTTAACAACCTTTTTCTCCTCTCTCCTTTCATACACACTTATCAAACTACCTAACTTTCTCCCCCCCTCCCTTCCTATGAGTGTCACATTTATAGTATCCGTGGCATCCACCAGCCCCTCTCTCTTCCTACTCTCTTGATAAACTAGTTCTTTTCTACCCTCTCCCTCCCACCTTATTCAACTACCTTTCTTTGCTTCTCTCCCCTTATGTTTGTCACTTATAGTATCATTAGCAGCTGTCAGCATCAGTAAAGCGACGGGTCATGAACTGATAATACCTGAATAAAAATTCACTTTGATGCCCATTACTACAATGAAGCATACAGTGTAAGAGTTGGTATTTCATCAGTACGTAATTGTTGTTCCCTGTTTATACCCTCGTTGAAGGGGTGGCCACAGAATTAATCTAGGTACTGTGTTGGTTTGATGTGATCTTACAAGAACTGGTGTATCTAATGTGATTTGGCTGTGAACCCTCGCTCAGAAAGAGGTTCCTCAATCTTAGTTTGTGCACCGAGTGCTTAGCAGAAAGGTATTGAGTGCCATTTTTTAAATCTTTGGTGAGACTCAAAAGTAAATTGAACCATGGCCAACTGGGTCAGATACAAGATCTCGACCACTGGGCCACGGTGGTCGGCCAGTGAAATTTTCATGTTTATTTTGTAATGAGATAACTGATAAGTCTTGACAATAAGTAGCAAGATTTAAGTGTATGAAAGAACTTCCGCTATTTTGATTGGTTTCAATGTAAACAATAACAATCTGTGCTTCTTTCCTTGAATGATGTCAAGCTGAACAAGAGTCACTCAATCAAAATATTCGGGTGAACTACAAATGAGAAATAACATACCCTGGTTATTTACTGAGCTGAGATCAATCCTGGCACAAGGCAGCCATA